>SNQJ01S0013068.1:284441-295652 GCA_010110895.2 Picea sitchensis | reverse complement strand
ATTGTGACATAATTGCTTAAACAATATTAGATGTTCTCTTAGGCTTCAAGGAGAAGCTCCTCCATTTAGTGGGCTTCTTTTCCATTATAGACAAGTTTGTAACAATACTTTGCCAACATCCAACATTTATGCTCCTAGTGGTGACTCTAAACGAGGTAACACTTCTAGAGGGAATACTTCAGGAGGGGGCTTCCCCCTCCTCCATTTAGAAGGAGTGGACCTAATGCTCTGTGTTTTATGGATAGACTTAACATTTTAGACTTATCATAATTAACAGATGATCTTATTAATCATGATGCGACTTGGTCTGTTGTTCCTATTAAATTATCTCAGATACACTTAAATTTGAGGGAGTGCCTAGAGAAGATCCTTCAACCATGTTAGGACCTTTCATTTGTGGTGGTCCTCAAATAGTTTTCTTTTTCCAAGGAAAACCATGCAGGAAAACTTCTAGGTGCTTCCTCACATTCATAGATGGTACCCAATGCAAACCCCTTGGCATTGATTATGACACATGACTTAGCAAGGATATCAAATGAGGCACACAAAAGAGGCAACAAACCCAGGGAATCAAATTCAAGGTCTCATGCATGAAGTTCAAAGCATTCAACCACTTGAGCTAGCCCACCGGGCTAATCCTCAAATAGTATTACAAATGATAACATTACACTGAAGCTTTTCTAGCACACCCTAATGAGCGTAGAAACTATGTGGTACAATGAACTCAAAGGTGGTAATTTGAATTGTCAACACTACTTTTGTTGTTTTACCTACAAACTTTTCGAACCATTTCTAATTGCTTGTTAGACATGAGACTTGGATTGACAACCCTGTTTATTTAAAGTAGATCACTTTTATCCAAGGATAACCTCGTGGAAAACCCTCTGAGTACTTCCTATGATCCATAAATGGTAAATGGGGTAAACCATCAGCCCTGATTATGGACTCTAACCTCAAGGGGATCAAGAGAGTCAAACACGACCTCCCCAACTTCAAGGGAAAGATCTAATGTCTAGCTCATGACCGTTTGAGCTAACCCTTGGGGTTGAAAGTAGAAAACTACCCACATCACAGATCACATTCATGAGTGGCTACAATGATTTGCTTTCCTTTGTTTAAGGAGGATAATAAAACTTCCATAGAGATCAAGTGTATACTGGGATATGTAAACAAAAAGAAATGGATAATCTATTTTTTGGTTGAATGCGAGGACCATTAAACATTATCTTGTCCAAAGCATTTTTAAAAAAAAATCATCCTTTGATTTTCTTTGATAAATTACTGGCCTTTAATTTGAATTGCATACAAAGTTATTAAAAATATTCAATCAACATATTGATATGCATCTTTGATGGTCTGTGCTTTTAGATGTACGACTCAATTTCATTCTAATGAAAAGTTCTTTGAGACTTTGCTGAATTAAGTCTCGTCCTCAAGAAAGTTATGGTTAAAGCTGTAACATAAAGGCTATTGTTTCAGAAGTGGCTCTAATATGTGCAATGAACAGATATAAAGCTGCTAGTTATTACGGGTCGAAATCATTAGGAAAGCAGTGGACACAATTACAGTCATAACTATGTGCATCTGCAATGAAGCTCCCCACACAATGCCAAAGAATGCCATTGCCTGAATATATACAACCTTTTGTTGTTTGTTACAATGACTTGTTGATCAGAGGCATTACATTCCATCAAAAAACATGCCGATGAAAATGACGTATTGACCTCATGATAACATGGCTGCAACTATCCCCTCCAGACTTAGATTTCTTCTAAATTGATTAGTCTAATAATGCCGAAGGGTAACACTGATACAAATACTGGAAGATAAGTACAGCTAATTTTCTGTCACGGAATCTGTCTGGTTTTCACAGCCTAAAATGTATAACTTTTGGGTTTTGTTACTGTTCACTGTACACTCTTATGCTGGTGACACTGCCAGAACTCCAACAAAACTGCTTTCAGTGTGAAGGTCCCACTTTTGTCACCTAAAATAGGTAGTGCTTGGACATTGGCTAGATTAGCATCCAAGCACCCATGGCACATCTATTCCATTGTATTCATGCACCTGCTTGCAAAAATAGTACGAAAATGTTACTGTCGTATACTTGGTACATAAACAATTTTGACTGGAGGTGCTGTCAGTGATGACTCCGATAGCCCACCACCAAATGCGTTGAAGTATAATGTACTGGGCGGAGAAAAAATAAAAACAAAATAAAGCCAAATTCTGAAACAAACAATAGAGATACCTGCAACAAATATGACGAAGTCCTCACGATGGAATATGGTGAGATTACTCTGTAGCATACTATTTAATCAGCAGATGTTTCATTACAAAGCTGCAGAAACTTTCGTAAGCTGCAAAATAAAAACCATATTATTATGTTACATGTATGACAGCTTGACAGAGAATTTAAAAATTTCAGCAAGCAGGCCCATCAAATTGTCCAAGCTAGTTTATAAATTGGACCATAGGATATAGTCCAAGGCTCAATAATCAGAAAACGATACTAATCGATTGGATGATTGAATCGGCACCCAATTAGAAAAAAAATTGATTAATGATTTCAATTCGGTACTGATTCAATCATCCAATCGATGAGTATAGGGAACCTTCAACATTCTTCCAACCTGGCAACAGAGACACAGAGATTCCAGAACAGTGGCAGAAAAATGAAGTGAACAAATGCAACATTATTTATAATTATTACCATGATTTTTACCAAGATGGAGAAAAAATAAATATTAACATCCATAAATAACCACAGTCAATCAATCAAACATGTGAAGACAGCACATAGAAGAACAGTAGAAAGGGCCACCCAAACAATACAAAGCTTTTATTTGCATGTACCTGACAAGGCAGTATAGCAACAGAAGAAAACTCCCAATACGGCAGTGCCTTGTCGCATGCATTTACATACAGAGGCAAATCCAAGAAAATGCATGCCCATGACCGCTGTATATAAGGCTTAAGCAACTACAATTCAAACCTAGCCTGCTAAATATTTCCTACCCTAACTGCTGTATATAAATATTTGAGAGATAAATCAAACCAGTGAATTGAAAATTGACATGAAATTAGTGCTTTCCAACTGGGACTGACGCTGCTTGTGGGTTATCTATTAATATAAATTTGCATGATCAAGGTCATTAGGCCATGCCAAACAGATCGGAAAATCTATAGCTACATAGATGATTCCTAAAGGATGTGTATTTAATGTCACACTGAAGGAACCCCATTTATATTCACAAAGTTGGCATGAATAATTAAATTAGGCTAATCCACTAAGTTACAACCCTCCTTTTATTTCAAGTTACAATGATCCAGCTAGGTTGGCAGATATTAATACTTAGTATTATGGCCACAACATCGTGGAAGGTATGAAGGGTCATAGATTTGACCTAGACTTGCACACAAAGTACAATGTTGGCAGTTATGTCTGTAGCAGTGTCATATCAGAAGACTCGCAAGCTTAATCAGTGAATGACAACAATAGGTTACACCTAGAAGATGAGGGGGACAAATTAAGGAAACTCATGGAGATGCTTCCTTATACATAAGAGCCGAGCACCCAACACCTATCAAGAGGTGGGATGTCATGTCACACTGTGTGGCAAAGGACATGCCCAGCTTGACTCAATGACCATAACAGCACTGCTATTTCACAGGACGAAACATAACACTCTTGGAGAAAATTGAACTCTGGTAAGGGGAATATCACTGCCTCTGCCTTGTAGAAACTTCTCAAACAAGGTAATCTTCACCAAGAAATCTGCACTTTACCCAATTTAGAAATTTCACCTCACTTCAATGAGGTCACAGATTTATCACATTAGAACTTTTCACATTAGGGCTAAATTGAAATATCGAGAAATACACCTACAATAATCTCAAATCTGTCCACCTCTAGTTTGGAAAATTCAAGTAGATAAACACCACAAAATACTTCAACACTTGATCAATACAACAACCCTATGGGCATGATCTAATTGAGTAAGTAGATCTGAAAATTACATTCATTAACAGCAGAAATATAACAGTACATTTCAGATCTGAAATTTTATCTAAAGCATGCCAAATCACTCAACATTTCAGCCTTGCTGTACCAATAAATCAGCATATCAAAACAACCATGAAACATGCTCAAAATACATGAAAACTAGATCTGCAATAAGAGAATTTAGGACAGCAATGGTAAAACTTCTTATTATCACAATATGAAGATAAAGTACAATACCTCAACTTTGCCAAAGCAGGTACGCCAAGTCTTTGAGCTTGATTCCAAGCAAGGACTGCTCCAAAGCTTCCCAAACCCTAGCTAGAGCATCCACAATTACTACAAACCCTAACCAGCGACAACAAGGCCTAGCAAGGCATCCCACCAACTATACTAACCTCTCCAAGAGCTCAACAAGTTAGCATCACACCAACTAACCAACCCTTGGATCCACACTTGCATCTCACAAACCTTACCCTTCACTTGCATCACATAAGCCAAGGAACCTAGCGCATGCCTCTCACAAGCACTATCCTTGTTACAAGCGTAAATAATTGTTCTTCCAAGATTCTCCAATAACTCACTAACTATCACATCTCTAAGACACAATATGAATTGTCACAAAGACACACTCTTACATGGGGCTAACAACAATACATGGATCAACTCTACAAGTAAACCCTAGTCTAAGTCAACAAAAAAGTTCCAAGTGAAGCACTACACTAAGCATGAATGCCACATGGCACTATAGGGTTTGTACAACCCCCAAGGTGGCCTGCTCTCCAAGTCTAGGTATCCACATGCCAAGCGCTCCTTTATGCAAGATGGTGTGTATTCCAACAATGGCTCCTTAGTTCAAGCGTTCCTCCTCAACATATGTGCAAGTTGGCTCCAATGCTCTTAGGGCTTTGTGTCCAACCTCCAAGTGCATAATCACCCCTCCCAAGGTGGTTACTCCACATGTTCGAAGTGCCCATCCACCTTAGCAAGTGCACCCTTGTAGAAGATGTCAAATCACCACATGTGCCAACTACCACATCAAGCGTACCTCCCTCGGACTAGTCCCAAGTTAAGCATACATCCAATCTAAGCTCTCCAAATGTAAGTCAACCAAAATATAACAAAGGGGCTAGGGGACCACAAGTCCTCCACATCACATGAAGCATTCTCCTAGCTAGGTGAAAACACTTTCGAAGCAACCAAAAGCTAACACTCCTTTTTTGTAAGGAAATAATTTTCTTGAACACTTGTCTTCTCACTCCGTACCTCAACTGTACGTGCAACCTACAAATCCAAGCCTGTTGCAGTCTTGGAATCAATCACCAATCCCACCAAAGGTTTAGGCACTATCTCTCAAACATCACTTTCCTCCATCACGGCATCACTCCACACCTGGTCTACAAAATTGGAAGGCTCACTAGTGGAAGAAGTCAATGCAACATGGTTGGCAAATCCCTTAGGAGGAATATTTTCTCTCACTAAAGTTTTAGATGCTCCTACGTGCTCTTGTGCATCCTATAATGTCCAAGTAACCCATCTCGACTTCTAGTAGGTTGAAGTAAATAGTAAAGAGGCCCTTCCCTTGGCTCTCTTTGCCCAAATCTAGATCTTCTTGCAGTCTATAAAGACCACCAAGTTGAATCCATTGGCCATAGTTACCCCTCATATGACATGAGTGGTGAAGGGGTAACTTGCAGGGAATTTTCTTAGTTGCTTTCTTGGGTATCTTGCTTGAGATGGTGGATGGTTGATTGCTTGAGAGGGTAGATGGCCTATCTATTGGTGCCTCTCACACTTTGCCTTGATAGATCACGCTAATTTCATGACTGTGCTTTATGGTTCCATGCATGATCATGGAGGTGTGTATACCTTGATCAGTTCTTATGATGCTTGTACTTCATGATTTTGCCTCTTTCATGTCGAACTGTTATATAGATTCCCACCAGGGGATGGACAGTCTGTGCCTAAAACTCACAACGATGATATATATAGATTCCCACCAGGGGATGGACAGTCTGTGCCTAAAACTCACAACGATGATAAGGTGTATTTAAAGGATGTTGCTTATGGCACTATTTGGGCCTGTACATTTTATGATTGAAACAGAAATAATATTTGTCCACCAAATCAGCAGAAGATACAGCTTGAAGCAGTGTTGGAGCTGATCTGGATTCTGAACCACATAGCAAGGCAAAACTTTTTTCAGATCCAATTGTGGACAGAATTGACAGTCTATTTTGCCTTCAGAACACTGTGTGACAGCTACAAAAAATCTGGCAAGATAATTTGACTGGCAGAAACCTTTGTTTTATATCTTCAAAACCCAATAGTTCTGAAGAAAAGGATCTGTTCTGTTCAGGAGAAATGATCAGATTGTGCCAAAGGCCCTATGAAGCTTAGCAATAATTCCAAGGAGAGATATATATTCTGATCTGAAATGAGCTTTTAGAGATTTCTGTTCTAAGAACAAATGATTCAGGATCAGAGTCACAAGTTGTCCACAAACACCCCATCAACTACAGCGCTCTTTTCAGCATTTCCTGGTCTACCTAAAAGTTTGTAGCCTGTCCAGACTGAAATCTGTAGCAGCTTGTAATGTTGTTATATGTATGGAGCAGTAATTTGGAATATTAGTGTCTTTGAAGCATGCCAACAACCCTAGGATGGTAGGTGATTTAGGATGATACTAATGAGGGTCAATGAGCTAACAATTGGTACACATTGGTTTACTCTTTTGAGTACCTGATTAAATCCACTCTTCTATTATTAGTTCAAATTCCAAGAAAAGTAGATACTCTAAAAAATTGATACTATTTGTTGACCACCTATTCAACTAGGGGGTCAACTCCATGTACCATGAAGCTCTGCATCATCGGATGCTACCAAGTCAGAGACTTACTGGTTCTACAAGGCAGTTTTGGCCTTCAGCGTGTATTTTTGTAATTGGAATTTCCGCTCCCCTGCGTGGGATAATAATGTAATAGGTCTGCATGGATCATAGTTAGGTCAATTACCGTAGGACTTCATCATTAGAGTCCCTTTCACTAAGTGTTTTTTTTCCTCAGGTTATTAATTTGGCCTAACCAACCTTATTAATTTCCCTCGATTTTTTCACTCCCACAATAATTCCTCCAAAGTGGTGAAAGGCGTTCTAATGTTTCGTCCTCTGATAGCTAGTGTTTAGGAATGTTGTAATGACCATGTAAGACATGTCTCAAAGTTTTGCAGAATTCCGTCGAGTTTGGATAGGTTATTTTTTAATCTATTAAAATTGCCTAGGTTGGGTAATTTTAATTATTTTTGATGAAAAATGTAAAAACTAGGTCATTGGGTTTTTGCTAGGGGTATTTGTGCTCAAAAGAAATGGAATGAGACCCCCTACACCCTTGGTCCAAGTTTCAGCTCAGTTGGACAACTTTTGCTAGGTGTTTGTCCATAGGGAGTCCAAGTCAGTCAAAACAACAATTTTAATTGCTAGTCATGACATAGTAAAAATGTCACATTTTGTAATTTTGAGCTAAATGTGTGAAGTAAAGGTGGGAGATGATGATTAAACCCTTTCCTAACCTACCCAAACCCCTTTCTAACCTTTACACACCCCCTAGACTCAACATGCAAATAAACCCATTCGCCCCCCTAGGGGATTTGCACCCCCCTTCATGTGGAAACCTTAGAAAATGCAAAAGTATGAAGTGTGGGGCCCTCTCTCCATAGGTGCGCCCTCCTAAGACTCCCAACTCACCTTTTGGACATGGCCCACACCCTCCACCTCATCTCCACCTCATCAATCCATGCCCAAACCCTAGAGTTGCACCCCCCTCCTTGAGATCATCAATTTGACTTGGGTTTTGACACTTGGCTTTCATCCAAGAGGGATCACTTTTCCTCTCCAAGTATAAATGAAGGCCCTCACCCTCATTTCTTCACCATCTCTTGAGCTATTGTTATGCTACCAAATTCTCTCCTCACACTTCTCATCTCTTCCACCTTGCTTCATTCATTTTTGCTCACTTTTGGAGAGGAACATGTAGCAACTAGTTGCTGCAACTTCCTACTTGGTAATAAGAAAGAGATTTGGAGGACATTGGTATACCAAAGATTGTGTCTTGGTGCATTTGGATTCGAGGTGATATTGTTGCTTGTGAAGTTTTCTTGATATATTGAGTAGATGTCCCAAGCAAACTAGTTTGCTTGGGTTGGTTTTCCAATAGTGTTGTTGTAGAACCTATATGAGTAGAATAGTGGATATCTCAAATTAGTTTGTTGTATTCATCTATCTTATTCATCTTTGCTCTTGTCTCACAGTTTGTTTCATAAGTTGCAGGTTGCCTCAAGGGTTTGCTAGGCTAGCTTCAAGCTAGAATCTTGCCTTCACAACCCACTTGAAACTCCTCTCTTTCATACTTTCGTTTTCTGCTCATTCATATTCAGATTTTTGGTATTGCTAACACTCTATAATAGGTCATTTCAAATATATTACTTGCTGATTTTTTATGTAGAAAATTTCTGTGTAAAAACAAAAACTTTCTAAACATTTTTGTGTGTTTTGCAGCATTTCCAGCAAGCAATAGCTTGCTGTTTTTTGCAGAATCTCACCAGTACAAGAGGAAGTGCTGCCAAAATTTGGTCTCAAAACACACAAGGAAGCCCTCTCTTGGTTGGGTAACAATTCCCAACTCTTCTCTCATCATTCTAGCATTGTAGCAAGCCCTTGGGAGTCCCTTGAGGCTTGCATTCTTGTCTATATTTTTCTGTACATTGTAACTTAGTTTAATGCCTACATCTTGGTGTGAGCTTGGCTAAGCCAACCCGCAAAATCATAAGGCTAGGATCACTCTATAAATTTCTGCAATTTCTTTTTTGTTTGCCCCACTTGTCATTAGGACATGGTTGTGTGGCTAGGTTGCTTTAGTTTTCATTTCATTCTTTCTCAACCCTCTTTGGCACAAAATAGGAAGGCTTGCCTCCACCTTGTGCCATTGTAAGTGGTTTGTCTATTTCAGTTTTTCCTTTCAAAGAATTTATTTCATTACTTGTTGCCTACACCTTGGAGTGAAGTTGGCCTAGCCAACCCCCAAAATCGTATGGCAAGTTTAGTGTTTTCCTTCTAATGGTTTAATGGCTTAAAATTATCTAGAAGTAGGAGCAACACACTAATATTAGCTTAGGCCCATGGAGGCATAGAAGTTTATTTCATGTTTTCATTATCTTTTACTTGCAAGTCTACATTTCCTTGAGTACTTGTCTTTAACTTTTAATCTTTCACAAGCACTTTCATTTCACTGCAAGTATCATGGGCATGTGTTAATGGTTTAAGGCAATTTACATTTCATTTCTTGCAAGTACCAAGTTCCTTCATATCATTTCAAGCTTTATCATGTGCTTAAGAACATTCACTCTTGCAAGCATTTAAATTTCTGTTTTGGTCCAAGCACTCGATTTTTGGCAAGCAACATCTTGCCTAAACACACTATCTAACTCAATTTATCTTAGTCCGTAGGCCTAAAATCAATTAGACTTAATAGGACACCTATTACTGACCCAACTTTGCCATTTAAACGAGGATTGATAGGAAGCAACAAAAGGTGATAGGTCGGGGACGACCTCGTGGTGCTCAACGTCTTTTCCGGGAGTAGTTCTTTCCTTGGGTTGACCTGTGGAGCTAGGGTGGGCCTTGTTGCCTTACTTCTTGAGCACCCAACAACTACTTGGTACAAGCGTGGGGAGTATTGGGGTTCACACTTAGTTAGGATTCAACCTTAACTTAATAATTTCAACAATCCTTAATCCACTTTAACCATTGGGGCATCAACTTGGCATTTACATTTGATGGTTTACACTTAAATCTTGTCAGCTCTTAATTCACATTTACTTTTTATGCAAGTCATTTAAATGTTGTTGATTCTTTACTAAGTGGTCATAGTTGCGCCCTTGGAGGCTTCCTTTCAAGCATTTCATTTTTCAGTTAAGTTGTGTGTTGTTATTTTGGCTTGGCCCTCCTTGAAGTTATGCATCCTTTGGAGGCACTTCATTGTTGGGCTTTGTGTAATCTATGTTGCCATTGAAARCAGTCACAATAGAGTTGTGCATCCTTTGGAGACACTCTATTGTTGAGCATGCTAGGCTTGATGTGTTGGTAACTACTTTCCATTTGAGTATCTTCTTTCCTGCACAATCAAGTAGTTGGGTTAGTATTTGTATCTTTGTTTATAATTGTATCTTTCATGTACCTTGTGTTTAATTGTAACTCTTAGATATTCTTTGTTGTAGCTTTGTATCTATTTGTAATCTTTGTAATCTTGTGTAAGCTTTGTAAAATCTATCTCCCTAAAACTCTAGTTGACCCCTTGCCCAATCTTAGGCACTAGTCTAGTTGTCCTAGGAAAAGGCTTGCTTTTCATCTTGAATTGTTGCACATTGCATTGCTGCCTTTGCATATATGCTAGATCTTTCCCCCTAACCTTTTAACTAATTAAAACCAACTCCTAGAACTTAACCCTTGGCTTCCCTAGGAGTAAGCCTAGACGAAAGAGGTTCAAGTCAAAGTGACAGTGTGGGCTGTGAACCTAAGCATTGTGCTTCCAAGGACACACTAAGTGAGTAGGACTTAGCTCACATTTGAAAGTGTGTATAAAGACGACAACACTATTAAAGTTGCACATGACACATACATGTAGAATACTTGTAGAGAGAGAAGAAAGAAAAAATGGAGGTTGCTTGATCTTATTCAAAGTGTGTAGATGTCAATACACAAATATGTCTCATGAGAGGTACAATGTCCCATACAACCACCTATCATTATGTTAAGTCATATCTTGGCTTGATTAATACTTTGACTTAATCCTATTTATGAGATGTGACTTTTGTTGATGAATGTAGCTATAGGAGACATCCTCCATCTTACAAACCTGTGAGATGTGGAACATAGCAGCTATGTGAAGCCTTTCTCTCAGCTTACAAACCTAAGAGAAAGCCCCTTAGAAGGGTTCGTGGTTCCAGCCTGGGACAGAGCTAGGAACGTAGAGATGACCTCCTCCATGACGTGAGAGAGAAGAACTCCAGATGATTATCCGATGGAAAAGCGATCTGTTGAGTTAGGACGTGCCTGTGGCTGAGCACAAGGTGAATGTGGGAAATCCCAAAAGAGCTGGGCACATCATCATGTGAACAGAAATGAAAATGATGTGATGGCCTCCTTTGAGCAGCAG
>SNQJ01S0013068.1:240492-253239 GCA_010110895.2 Picea sitchensis | reverse complement strand
CTACCCCCCTTGGCTTCGCTAGGAGTTGGCCTAGACAGAGGAGTTGAGGATCAGGTGACAGCACCTTGACTCGAGACTTGCCCCCAAGGACACACTAAGTGGATTGAAGGTTTCTTCCACGTTACCCCAAGTGTGTATTAGGACGGCAACACTCTCAAAATATCACTCCTAAATGCTTTGCTCAACTATGGAACAAATAAAATGCTAGAGAATGGAACCCTTTCTCCTCCTAGTGGCCCAGTATTTAGCATAGCCCAATAGTCGTCAAGCGTTAGGGTTTTGACTTCCTCAACCCTTCAATTAGTGATAAGGTTTTGGACCTTCTAGACTCTTCTTGAAAGTCCACACATGGCTAGCCCCACATGTGTGAGTAGTGGGGTTGGTGTGGCATCCAATCATATTATGGTGGTCAACCAACTAGGTCAACTTGTGGGAGGCATAACTTTCACATACGATCTCCGATTGAGGCAATTCTTGCACCGTTGGAAAGGTCTCAGTGTGTAGAATATGTTGTCTTGGTCTTACAAATGTTTTGGACCAAAAAAAATGTTGTTTGATGCCTCAAAATGGCCCCAAAATATTTCAACCCCTATTTTCCAAACTGGGACCTACCACTAAAACAACCCTACAAGTTGATTCCTCCAATTTTTTCCACCCAAAAAGTACCAAGATAGATGAAAAATTGTATGATGATCAAATCTGGATCATTATGTTCTTTCTTTCTTGATTCAAATTAGCTACATCTTTCATTTTCCATTAATAGGCACGCCCTCATTATACATTTGGAGGTCTTTCTTCATTTGAATTCCTACAAAAGTTATTTTGTTTTGGTGGACAGCAAGAGAAGATTGTAGTAGGTTCTTGATTCAAGCTACACAATCACATAAGAAGACACCCTCCTATTGTTATCCTTTGACTCCACTTGCCCAATGGACTGGAAACTAGTCTTGATACTCTCGTCACCCTTTTATAATCTATCTTTCACAACTATGTTTTGCTAAAGTTGACTTCTCATTTTCACCTTGAGCCTTCATGATATAGCTGTAGCAATCCTATTCCTAGGGAAGCCCACCTTGCGCTGGAGGAGAGCCAGCCTATAGGAGTAGGGAAGAGCTATTGAGGTGACAATGGATAGCCTTCCTAAGTTTCCATGAGGTTGCATTTTGTGGTTGGGACTTTGAAGTTTGTACACATTAAATGCAAGTTCGAGAGGTAACAAATATGAAAAAATCCATCATTAGATTTGGCAAAGAGAATTAGACAAATGTTGTTATGAATTCCTAAAAACAAGCTAGAAAATTTGTACCTATTTTTTAATGAATCTTATAAAAAAAGTTGCCTAGTCATCAAATTCATCAATAACTTTTCAAATTTGAAATTTTTCATTGATTTCAAAAATAAATTCGTCGGTGCTTGATATTCGGCAATTGACAATTTTTTTCAAAAAAAAATATTTAAAATTTTTTTAAAATGAATGTAGTGACTAAGCTTGTAACTATGAGACAATACCTACTTTTAAGCAAATATCTTCACTTGCAGGTTGCA
The DNA here is from genome assembly GCA_010110895.2 of Picea sitchensis. Taxonomy (NCBI): domain Eukaryota; kingdom Viridiplantae; phylum Streptophyta; class Pinopsida; order Pinales; family Pinaceae; genus Picea; species Picea sitchensis. Next base: position 251,694 of record SNQJ01S0013068.1, on the reverse strand, counting down.
AGCAAAATTTCTACATGTAGTCTTACACTTCTACATGCAATGATGAGACAAATGAGGCAAATCTAAGTTGCAAGAAACTCCCACCCCAGATGTTTTAGAAACCAAAATGCCTCAAAAAGGGTCAAAAAACTCCTAGAAATGTTTTGAGTTGTTTCATGACCATTTCCTATTTTGGAAACATTTCCAAGTTGTTTTTTGGTCAATTCCATCCTAAAGGGGGGCATTTCCAACCCCCCAATGCTTGATTAGGGTTGTGGGACCCCGTGACCCCTACAATTTTTTTAAAAAAGATGTTGCTAAATAAAGAAAAGAATAATAACAAGAAAAAGAGAAATTACAATTTTTTCTGCTGTGCGAACACTTCGCCAAACAGTTTACTCTGATGTGGTTTTATGGCTGTTGCTGGTATAATATTTTTTTAAACAGTTTGCAGCCCATTTTGGAACATTTTTGGCGTACATATATATATATATATTATAAACAGCAATTTATATAGAGCAGCAGAGATAAAATCAACAGCAGTATATATGACAAGTCTGACTGTTATTTAATCCTTGTCTTGGCTGTTACATCAATGAGATAAACCACTAGTTGCTTCCCTATTACAACAGAAATAGTAAAATACTCTCTGACCTGTAGGTAGATGAATGTACAGCAGTAGATAAGAAATAGACAAGCCTGGAGATAAGTAGATGCTGCAGCAATGGAAAAGATGAGAGAACAGCAGTCCAAATGCAAGGTGACCGTCTAATCTGGTATCTGATTGACCCACAGAAATGACACGTCCTCCACAAAAAAGAACACTGCCCAATAATATGAAAAATCCTTTCCAGAACTCAATCTCTGGAAGATGGCGCCTTCCCACATATAAATATCAGCGAGCAAAGAGATTAAACACGCCTAGGATGAACAACTCGACCTCCATGTTAAGTAGTGAGCCCAACAAGAGTAATACGACCTCCCAAGCAAAGAAATCGGTCCCATACTCCAGGAAACAAGTTATGCACACTCATAATACAGCTACAGGAAAGGATATGCGCCCAGCTTGTATAAAATTCGCCCCTATTCTCAGAAATCGACCCACAATAATATGCTGTAGTTCTGGAGCTGAAGAACGTGGTCCCTTTAATGTGACTCAACCACAAACTATAGCTTTCCGCTGCCACAAATAAAACTCAGCCTTGGATAGGGAAAACTTCACCGCCCAAAGATGAAATACTGGTCCACATGAAGCACACTGAAGAAATTTGTATGTTATCTTCTTCAAGATGACCAACTAGGGTGGATGGTCTCACCACTGAAGCCAATCTCTAAAAATCCTCCTAGGGTTTTCATTCCAAGAGTTCCAAAACCACAATGAGCTCTCTCAATGAGAAATTAGAAAATGCCAATGCTAGAATGAGAGAGGGCGCCCTCTTTTTCCCTTTTTATTCATTCGTTGACTCTTTTGCGACCTTTTTACCTTTTAATCAATTTAAATGACTTTTCATATTCCTCCTAAGTCACTTTTGGCATTTTTTCCCTTTTTCCCTTTTAATTATCTAATGTCATTTTTGTTAGGCACTTTTCCCCTTAGGACATTAAATAATTAATTAATTCCCTTTTTTAATGACTATAGCCTACGGGAATCACTTAGGCTACTTCGTCCATGTCCCATGAAAACTCGGAAGGGGACATGACAGATTCATAGAATCTTCAACCAATGGAGTTGTGTGTGGTGCTATAGCAATGCATAGCCACCGCGGGGGATCGAACTCGAGACCAATTATCTATGGATACGGATCCTTAAGCAAAACCTCAAACTAGGGCATTCAACGAGGTACCCACATCATTGGTAGAAATTCAACTCAAAGAAAAAAGATTCATAGAATCTTCCTAGTACTCAGCAAGTCTACTTGGTTTGACCAAAAATTGGGCTAAGTTTACTTGGGAACAAAACACTAGGTCCATGTTGGTCAAACTTGCCAAGACTGAATGAGTTTGACCAAGACTCCATGAGATTGTCGAGAATCAAAAACTTTGAGCAAGCACTTTGCCAATGACACATGAAACCAATATTTGCTAAATAAACCTTTATTTTTAGTGATTTTTATTCTATTTTTTCATGGTCACCGATCTTGACATTGACAAGTGAAACCCCAATCAAACTATTTTGACCTAGTTGACCTGATCACAACTAGGTTGAATTGACAATCTTACCCATTTGACCCACCACTTTGACAACTTTGACTTGCTTGGAGGAGTTGTAGATTTTGATTTTGCTCATTTGGAGCTCATTTTTCACAATTTCTCCTTGGCACTTCCAAGAAGGCTTTTGCACTAGCAGCTAGGGCTTTTTAAGAACACTAGGTAGGGACCTAGAGCACAATCTATTGCATTGAAACTCTCTTTGGTCCCTTTCTAATAGATTGCAAAGCCAGGGCACACATTTTCAGTTGGTTTCGAGAAGAAGGAGCTCCCACTCTTGGGCTCACCAAGTTATTTCCCAATCTCGATCATTTGACTTTGATCAAACTTCATCAAAATTATGGTTAACAAAACCCTTAGCCTAGTGTTCTTGGGAGCTTCTTTGGGTACCCCAACCAGCGATGCCTGGCCTTATACATGTACGAGGCCCTTTGTCTCTGCTCTTTTATCCTCCAGCCACATCCACATCCTAGACTAGCTACCACCCAACAGATCACTTCCTTTTTTACAGTGCTCTCGACTAGGAGCACTAAGCGACAGGTAGATAGAGACGATCCGAGGTCAGTGAGGACACAGGGCATCTCTACCTCCGTGAGACCCCAGCGACATCACCAGACTAGACCTCACATTAGCAGACAAACTAGTATCCAAATGAGATCTTCCATAACACAACGACAAAGTCTTCCTTCCAGACAGCAACACAGCACTCATTCCAGAGCCTCTCCTATTACCTTTTCCAGACAAACATCTACTTTGAGTTTTCTTCATTCAACCTCGAATGTTAGGAGAGATGATTCCAGTGGACCAATGTAGCCTCATAACACCAGCACCATAAAAATTAGATCTACTCACCTTGTACATCTCTCCCCTAGATTGCCTCTCCATTTTTGGAGTCAGCTCTCTAGGCTTTAGATTAGATTTCTATTCTATTTTTACTTCCTGCTTCTTCTTTTTATATAGGATCCCCTTGAGCGCTCCTGCATTGTATAGAGTCTAGACATCATTGTACCAAAAAATCCCATTGACCTACTTCAATGGTCATTTGTTGGACATCAATACATTTATCTTTATCTTATATTTATCTTAAAGCCACTTGAAACATTATCTTACTCAATATGTTCGTGCAAAACAACTCTTACATCTAGATTCTATATCTTTATCTTCAAGCCACTTGAAACATTATCTTACTCAATATGTTTGTACAAAACAACTTTTAAATCTATTGTTTGTAATTAATATACATTAAGGGCTGGCAGAGGGTCATCTTTGATCTCAAAAGAACCAAAGAAATGGAATTCACTTGGGTGTTAGGTATTTCCACAAACTTCAAACAATGAGGCAAAGACTCTAGAGGTTTACAAAGGCCTATCTATCCTAGTAAACAAAGGAGTTCAGAACACCACAGTGATTGTCGACTCTATGATCATTATAAGGGCACTTACCTCTCGCAAACTTCCTTCTAATCCTCAAATCTCTAGTTTCTACCAATGAGGGCTTGAGGTTAGCAAAGAGTTCAATTTCATAGCATTCTTTCATGTGAATCAAAATCTCAATAAGGAGGCGGATGCTCAAACCAACAAAGGGGCCTACCTTACAAAAGTAAAGATACGTAAAAAGGAGGGGGGACATTGTTTGCTCCACCATGTGCCCCCATCCAAGAATGCAATTAGAGAAGTCATCACAAAAAAGAACGCATGTCTTGTCATGCATTTACAAGGTAGAAAAAACAATATCCATCACCCCCCTCTCGCATTCACTATTCCAATCCTTTTCACAAGTGGCATAATGAAGGGTACAATGTTGGAGAGGGATCATGCGTGTGGGATGGATTGGCAATTTGTGGGTTTAATACCAGCAATGAAGGATCCAAAGGACATTATGCATTTGAAAGGGTAGATTYTGGCTCCACAACCTGCTATGTGTGTGGCGTTCCTAAGTAGTCCTCGTCATCACGTGCATGTTTGCATGGTGCACTACCACTGTAGGAAGCGGTGTTGTCTCCTTTGTGAATTGAAGGAGCTACAAAATGGTTTAAAACAATGTGAGAAAGATGTAGTTGAAACCAGTTGTGACGTGACATACTAGACTTTGCAATGGACTAGATGAAAAAAGGTTTTGAAAGGCAAACGAAGGAGCAAAACAGAAATTGAGACCAATGCGCCATAGACACTAGGTAATATATTCTCAATCTACATGAATGGGAGGAGGAGTCCCAAGCCATATTGATAGTTCAACAAAGGAAACAGGTTGAGATGGCCTCTGCCATTGTGTCTATTAAATCTTAAGTGGAGCGCATAATGGCACACCTGAATCTTCCCCCTACATTCTTGGCTTCTCCTTGCCCGAGCCGAATGGATGCTTTTATGGATTCCACGTCCTCTAGCCAACCTAGGATTTATGTGGATCTTGATCCTACTCACCTAGTGCAAGTTGTTGGAACCCCACCTACTCATTCAGTCACCTTTGCAAATGCAACTATGGACTCTGAAGACCTGACTGCACCTATGGACTTGGAGGTGGACACTCTTTCCTAGCTTAGTTAAATTTTATTTACTTGCCTTTTAGATGCTTTGTTATTGTGTTCGTACTCGACCAGTTTATATGGAAGTATACATGTGGTTCTAGAATCCATACTAAGGTGTTTTTGGACTAAATCTTCTATTCATATTTTGTATGGAATTTTGGAACTAAAAGATTTGAGGGTATGGCATTTAAGCCTGCCCACATTTTGTAAATTTCCAGCTGTACAGTTTGGCCGCAGCCTTTTATAATTAATACAAACCCCTAACCATTACTGTGAAAAAAAATATTCTACACTAATCTCTAATGGCAAGAGCAGTTCTAGGTTTCTCCAATAAGTGGAGCTTGTCTAAACTCTCAGTAGAATACTTATTACAATTTATTTATCTGCAACTACGTTCTCAAATCATACACAAAGCAGTTTGGATTGAAAAATTGCTAATAGTCCGAGTCTAGTTTCCTAGGGAACATGGAAAACAAGCATAAATCGCAATCCTTGCAAATCAGTATTTCCTTATTTTCTCATATTTATATAGAAAGTGGTTTCATTTTTCCCCTTTAAAAAGCACTTAGTGATTAGCCAGAGGATTCACGAAAATCAGCACTTAACATTGAAATCTGGTAAATATGAAAAGATAGAAACCGGAAAAATATGCAACCTCGTTCTTTAAGCTTCAAAGCACGTAAATTTGTCCATTTCACTAATATATCCAAATTTGCAACAACAGCGTAGCTTTGCTCGTTTTTATTTTTAGTCTCGAGAACAAGCAAATTTGCCTCACTTGCTTCAAGCTTTAATTTTTAAGGGCAAAGGGAAAACAGGAATCCGGGACAAGAGCAGAGCACAAAACTTGCATGTATTCTAAAACCTCACCGAAACTTTATTTAAGTTTTCCAGTACAAAGGAGATTATGTCGCTCGCTTGGAGCTTTAATCTTGAAACGCAAACAGAAAAACACAAATACGGGACAAGRGAAGCAGAGAACTTGCATACATACTAAAATCTCCTCCAGAATTAAATCGTTAAGCTCAAAAGTCCAAATTATTAAGGCATCGTAATTCCATCGAATAACAGAGAAACAGGATATGAAGGTTAATGCGAATAACCTCATGAAACGCGGCGAAGGAAGCGTGGAATTTCGTTGCAGCCGGAAACGCGCCGTTTCTGAATAAATTTGTGTTATGTGGACATAACCGAGCTGAAGAATGCGCCATCATTTCACAGTACTAGTCAGTAGGGTTCACAGATATTGCTACACCAGTGGTAAAAAAACTGCAACCATGCGCCAACAAATCGCCAAAAAATAACGCTGGGGAAAATGACGAGTGGATATGCAATGCCGAGAGATGTGTCAGAATTAAAAATTAATTAAACGGGGTTAGCTTCGTTACTCATTTCCTTCCATTCAGCGGTAACTTGAAGGAATTCTAGATTTATCCTATGGAATAGGTCGACTGTTTTCAATCACGTGAGCTGGACTTGCCAGCAAATAGGGAAAGGACGCGTATGTAGTGCCGCGATACTGCTAAGCGGGGCCTTCGCCTCCTTTGTCTCGACTTACGATCCGGGCCGTGCAATCATGAAGCACCTTTGTCAGAATATTTGATCGTATTAGAATTCGAATATCACAATCCCGAGATTCGAACCTGGGCCTTTCGTCGTGTGGTAAAACTCTGGCAAGTTCGTTATATTGCTGTACGGTGCCAATTGCCTTTCCTTCGAAGTGTTTGGGGTGTTCTTAAGAGGCGTCAACTGGCACGCTCGCCAATTGTTCCAGCGTGGGGTCTTAAGGCTTTTCATACCTTCTAATCATTTGGAAAGAAAGTTTGCCACATCACACTTAAGCAAAAAAAAATTGGTGATATTAATGTTGACAGTTGTATATTCATTTTAATTTTGATTTAATTGATTTATCAAAGGTTTAAAAGACATATTTTTAGAAACGTGAGTCATTTATCATTTTTAAAATATTTACATACATATAAAAAGTTATAAATATTTATTTTTTATAAATATTAAAATAAAAATTATCATAAATTTTCATAATTACAAACATAGATCTATTTTAACTATCTGAGTTATTAGTTTTTTCAAGTAAAAATCATTTTTAGGGTGCAAAACTTGAGGAAGGGTTAAAGGTTTGCACTTCTAGAGATTTGATCTCTCTATTCTAGATATATTTGAGGTTAAGATGGATCTATAATGGTGGTTCTATATAAGTGTTTTGATTATTAAGTCAATTGATTAATTAGCACAATTGTTGTTTATATGTGTTTTTTTATTTATATATATTTTAGTGTTTTTTATTATTTTATTATTATTTTAATATTAATTTATTTATTTTAAATTTTTTAATATTATTTTAATGCGTTATGTTACATAGACATCTCTCCCATACTAAAACATGTTGACCAAGGCTAATGCAAATAGGATGGTTAAGCTTCTAGAAGGCATATCTAAAATAAATAGGAAAGCTTTCACTCTATCTCCTCCATAGCATTTGTCTTCTATGTGTTCTTTGTGTCATGACCTCTCTGTCATCACATGCAGCAAAGATGGGATGGAGATTTAATTCAATGGTCTCTCTCCTTGAACCTTTGGCATTCCCCTCCAATGCCATTATTATTGTTGGTCTCATGGCATAAATATGGGTTTAATCAATATGTGCATTGGGAACCAAAAGATTTGATGGGGTTTATTTTTATTTGGAGTCTCTATTTGATCTTTGGACACCAAAGAAGAAGACATTATCTAATAAATCTAGAAGCTCTAGATATAGGTTGTCTCATGCTAGTATGGAAGGTTGTAGGTCCTAAGGTATGTGGAGACTTTGTTTCTTTCAGCGCTCTGAGTATCTCTTTCTTTGACTTGCATGCTTTGGTGGTTGCTTTTTGGTTGGGTTCTAGTAAGCTTCCAATTAATTTGTGGTTAATCTTTGGTGTTTGGCTTCTGGTTGGCACCTTGAATATCTTTATCTTTATGCTTCACATTCTGGGTTGGTAACCTTAATGACACATGGGGATGTTGTGTGCTTTGTGAGCTTGAAGATTTGAAACATGGACTAAAATGATGAAAAGAGAGTATTATGAATTAGATCATAAGGTGGAATTGTTGGAAAGACAAATCTACCTAAATTATTCAAAAAAATTAAGTTTGAGACAATTATGTCATAGACACAGCCAAACAATTGTTAGCAAATTGAAAATGGGAAAAGGAGGCGAGCACTTTTTTGGGTGTCTATAAAAGCAAACACTTTGAGCTCATTATACAAGTGAGTGTCTTACAAGAGCAAATAGACAAGATAATAGCACATCTTGGCCTCGTATCGAAAATGTTCATTCCTCCCTTTGCAAATGTCTCTACTACTTTGAATACTCCTAATTCGTGTCCCTATTGGTGTGGTCATTCTTTGTCCTCTAATAACATAGGGGATATCAATTGCTCTCTCAATATGGATCAAAGCACATGTGTCTCTCACCTTGCACTTAAAACTAAAAACAATAAGTAAATGGATAAAGTTAGAAATGAAATTGAATAACTATATAAATTAACGCACATCATGATCTAGTAAATTTTGCTTCCAAATAAATGTTTTGTATAACATTTTTTTGGCTTAACTAATATGTACGGTAGTATACATGTTGATTCTTGCAAGGTTGGATAATGGAAGTTTTTTTACTCAAATGTCTTCCTTTTGAACTTATAATCCAAGCCATTATTTTCTTAAGAGTTGTCCAATTCAAATATAACATTTTTTTAATACAAAATAAATTATTTATGAAAAAAATCGAAATTATTATGTAATTCTATAAATAAAAATACCCTTTAGAATGACTCTTCAACTTTATAGGCAACCTTGGCACGTGATATAGTCAGAATTTCCCACCAATAAAAGCCATCCATTATCAATAAAACCACCTTTAATAACCCAAATCATTTTCGAAAACAACTCAAACAAAAGACTCGAAACTTAATAGAGATTATCAAATATCGAGCCATATATCCCTTCAATCCAATGCTTGTAGAAATCCAAGACCAAAATGGAAACAAAAGACAAGATACAAAGCAATGTTTCGCACGCTCCAGTAAATTCCCAAGAATCTTATATTCTACCTGATCCTGCTCCAATTCAGTTTTTTTTATTTTCTAATATTTATAGAGTAAGTTATTTCATTTTACGCTCCACTAAATTCCCAAGAATCTTCGGTTCTTCCTAATCCTCTTACGCTCCACTAAATTCCCAAGAATCTTCTTACAGGTGATTGGTGGGTAATCTCTGTTACAAGTGATTGGTGGGTAATCACATTATTAACCATAAGCGCCTTTCGTCAACTTCCTCGCACAATCTCTTCGTTTGTTCTACCCTTTCTTAGTGAAAGGGCAGGTAGCAAGATCTCGCTCTACAATTATATACCCTTTGGTGCCCTTGATGTGTCGGAGTAGCGGGAAATACACTAAACAGGAACAAAGAATTTCAAAAGAAGAACGGGAGGAGAAAACACCCATCAACTGAGCCACTGCAATTCTCAAATAACGGCAAGCAGGTGTTGAACAATGGCCATATCGCTTTCAATCTACCACTAACCCAGGGGCCATCAAAGTACTCTGAAACCACGAACCCTCTTTGAAACCAGGGGGTATATAGAAGTATCTCTCCTCACACAAAATTGGCAGCACCAGGAAACTGATATGATCAGCAATATACCATTATCATTTATTTAGTTTAGAGCTTTCTCGAAATGGGTCCACGTACAGCTATATGGTTTCAACCTTTTACAGTGAGATTTCAAGCCGATAATTCAAGTTGTTTCTCTGCAATCTTGGGTCATTCTAAAATCAGTCATTTCGGTTTGGTATGCAGTTATTGGGGAGGAAGGAGTTTTCCGGCAGAAGGATTTACAGTGATATACGAGATTGATGGGTCAGCTGATGGTGCCAATTAGTATCTTTGTTATGTATGCAAACTATTTGGAGAAAGCTCTCAATAACAAGAAGCAGATGTGTGTTGTTTTAAAGGCAGTAGCAGACATCCAGCGACAGAGACAAGGGACAGGGATAGTGAGCTCATCTTGAGAGATAGTGGGCAAGGACAGTGGGCTAACAAAGGACGGGGACAGTGGGCAGAGCAACAAGTTTTCAGTGGTCAGACCAACAGATAGTGAAGGGTTAAGCATAAAACAGAGGGTCAGTTTTGGGCAAAGACTTTGATTTCCCTTAATATCATCATGACAATGGGACAAGAAACTTTAGAACCCGTGGAAACAAATAATATAGGGCAAGTGAAAATTGCCTCATCAGCCAAAACTGGAAAGTGGGTTTGGGTTAATGCCAAACAGTATCGTGGCATTTTAAAACGAAGACTAGCTCGTCTGAAATGGGAGCAGACAAGGAAAAAAATGTCTCAAAGGGAAAGTACTTGGGTCCTTCGCAAGAAACAACATTCAAAAAAATCCTCTTTGCAAGTATGTGGCAACAAGTCCAAAGGAAAATGAAAAGTCATTGATGATTATGCCTTATATAGTCCCACATCCACACCTCCCACTTGGTCATCTGATCTTTATGTGAAAGAACTGTTAAAGGTAAAAGAGAGGTTGGAAGTAGTAGAAGCTAAAGAGTTGGAAAGAGATTGTACAATCCATAGAATAACAGCGGAAAACCAGGCTTTAGCAGAAAGCAACAAAGTTCTGAAGGAGCAAGTGTCATTGCTACAGGAAGCTCTTCGAATAGGGAAAACAGAATGGCAACGCATGAAAGCGGAAGCGCAAAACATAAAGAAAATTGCAATGGAGAATACAGAGGTGATGAATGCGAAGTCATCCCAGGATAAGGGGAAAGTAGTTACCCAAATAGACAACAATGAAGAGACATCAAGAGAAGAGAGGAAAGGAGATTCCGCAAAACTCTCCAAACCCTGGGCTCAAGTTATTAGCAATCCTGCTGAGAGGGAAGGAGAAACAAACATTCAGTTTGACAACATGCAAGATAGAGAAAGCAAGGAAAGATACGATAGAGCAACAAACATAATTATCAAGGGGGTGAAAGATTATGGGAAAAATGAATGTACTCTTGACCTTGCAAGAGACTTCTTGAAAGACAAGCTCCAATGGCAAGGACAAGTATGTCAAGCATGGAGAGTAGGTAAGTTTAACGGTGAGAGAGTTAGGCCCATAAAAGTCATCATGCCCAACTTGCATGATAAAGATATCATTCTAAGCAGGAAGCAGTTCTTGAAAGAGCGGTTATTGTAAAACTTCAGAGGAAAAGGGCCGAATACAAAAGCCAGATGGAAAAACAATCTGTCTCATAGGCTATTTTTAGCCTCGTAGACTTTAAAAATACTTTCTTTCTTTCTTTCTTCCTAATCCTCCTCCCAATTTAGTTTTTCTTATTTTCATTTTTCATGTGGAAGAAGCACATAGTAATTAACTTCAGGTAATCAACGCCTAAAATTCGAAATCCCGTTAATATAAATATAAAGAGACAGAAACCCGAAA
>SNQJ01S0013068.1:190498-220675 GCA_010110895.2 Picea sitchensis | reverse complement strand
ATCATGAAACCAGTTTTACTAGAGAAGCTGCAGTGGTGCTTGGCTTCTCTTCGCTTGCAACAAAGGTGATGAACAGAAGGAAGAAGCAAGGTATCAGGTTAATTGTTGTGAAGGTGGATATTTTTGGGATTTGGTGACAGCCAATTACCAAAAACAGATTATGGATCCTATTATTCTGCGTTGGTTACAACCAAGTAGACCAAGTTAGATTATGGATAGGGATTGCATTTAATGTTCAGTTTCTTGTAAATGTATATAAATACATGTAAGCCCGTAGAGGATAAAATGACTGTGAGAGACTGAGTGTATGAGAGACTTGCAAATCTGATGTAATCTCCATAATCCGAATAATAAGAGAACCGATGCCTATGCTTGGTGGACAGAGCCCAATGTTTGGGTGAACCACGTGAAAATCTATGTGTCCATTATATGTGTGTGATTGTTAATTATTCACTGTGAATTGTGTTTTCCACATTGAGAATTCTAACAGAGGCTTCATTAATGGAGGCCCACTAATTAGTGCTTGAGGCCTCATTAATGGAGGTCCACTAGGTGGTTGGTGTTTTGGTCATATTAGAAACTATATAATATTAGTAGAGGCTATGTAATGGTTTCCAAGTGAATATCATTGTATTTGGAGCTCTCCCCATGTTGGAGGTTGCCCCCTCGAAAAGGCAAGTGAACATTGCATTCAATTTTGAATATTAATAAAGGTTTGCTTATTGTTTTTTTTTGTTAACTAAAATGGATTTTTTATTAAAAAGTTGTTATTGTCACATTGTATAGCATGATAATACAAAGAAAAATGGGCTTTCCAGGAGTCGTTGTTTGAAGAGGTCTAAAAAATGAAAAATTACTTCATATACTTTGGCCTACTTTGACTTCCTTGTAAATAAAGCAAATAAACCTACTAGTATATACCCTAAGATACTGGCCTAGAATCAAAACTACCTTACATGACATTAATAAAACCGGGACTACAAAAATATATGCCCATTAAGGGCCTCATGCTTGAAGGCTATTGGTAACTAGAGTTCCTAATCAACATGTACCATTTCCCAATCTCCTTGGGCGTGTAGCATAGTTTCTTCATCCCTGGCTACATCTAGGGTAGACCCAATTGCATACATGATTTTAGGGGCTAAATTTCGCCAATGGGATGATTTTCCATGGTTTTTCCCAAAAAAAGATTCATCGGTTTCTATTTTTTCTAAAAATGATTTGCCCAAATTCCATGAAATAAAATTATTTTACCTTAAAAATCACCAAAATTTTATAAAAACTATACAAATTCCTTAGAAATTTGAATATTTTTACAAAACCATCGTCAACGATTTTACATTTTGCATATTAGGGACTTTCACTAATTCATTCCCTACATGATCTATTCCTTTGCCCAGAGTCCATTGAATACTTGAATAACATGAGTGGACTTCCTGTAGTAGCTTCCCAAGACTTTATGGTTGCACCTAGATTCATACCTTAACATTTTGCAGTCTTGGCTTTTGATCATCTTATGAAAGATTTTTGTCATAACACTCTTTTCCTGAGTACCTATGTTTATATTTAACTAAATTTCAACCTTATCACCTCTTAAGAACTAAATTTTTTTAACTCTGCAAAAATGTGTAGCCAACAAAATTTGTTAGGCTAAATAATTTAACAAATTTTTGAAATTATGCACAATTATGTTCCAATAATGCATCATAATTCCTTCTTCTAATCTCTTGTGAAAACTAACTTCCCAAATCAATTTTATGGGTGGATAATTAGACTCCTCTATCAAAGACCTTTCTAATGATTGTTCCCTTGCTCAATTATGAGTCTTGAGCAGAAAGTTATGGTCATTTGAAAATTGTCCATTAATTTCTCTATTCACTCTTCAACTTGGTGCAATTATGCGTTGTACTTGTGCATTTTTGCACCTACTCCATTGGATTTTTTGTAGGAGCTCAATTGGGTTTCTTCATATACATGTTTTGGACAGTATATCCAATTTCACCTCTTTTTGGCTTCTGGGTTGCTAGTTACAGCCTGTTGAAGTTCTAGGACAATTAGTATTTTTGGTCTGTAATGCTACAAGTACCTTCTTTGCCATCTTAAAAAATGTTAACATGACCAGAATTTTAATTCAGCTCTAGGAATGTCTTCTGTGGTTCAATATCTTTCCATAGACTACTCTTGCGCCTCAATCTGATTCTGGAGCAAAAAGTTATGGTCCTTCGAAGTTAGTTGGGTCTTAAAATTTTCCCTCCACTATTTGTCTTGTAACTTCCTCATAAAAGCTTCGTTTGACGAACGGTTTACACCATTAGAAATCTCTCTCCGAGCTCTTTTATTTGAGTTATAGAGATAGAGTGTATCTCCATACACTCTATAGTCAGGGTTTTTTAGTAGCTAAAAACATTGTTTAGGGCCTCAAAAACGGGCTGCAAAAAGATGACCTTCAAACAGTGTAAAATGTCGCAAAAATTCATTGGTTTTCTGTTGTTGTACACCATCCAAACGACTTCGCGTGCATAAATTTCAACATGTACACCCATATTTAGCATGCAGAACAACACTGTAAGGTAGCGCATGCTCTGTGCACCTATAACCAATGTGGATCACTTCTTTATCGCGCCAATAACTGGTGCGCACTACTTTTGTGTCACGTGCCAATATCCACCGCGCACAATTTTGGTTCATGCACTAATAATTGTTGTGCACAATTTTTGTGTCGCGCGCTAATATTATGCATGCATTTCACTCTACTCACTGCACCATGCCAAAGTTTAGTACGCCCCCACCACGCACCAATACTCTGCGCGCACCATTAACTAAATTGCCACGTGACAGCATATACCCACATTGCGCGCGCACCAACAAAAATCCTTTGTGCTCTGTCAATACTGCGCACACCATGTGCGCCATTATTATGCGTGCGCACACCACGCGCGCTCGTATTACGCATGCGCCACTCAATCTACATCCTGCAATGCTAAATTTAGTGCACACATCCGCGCACTGTTATTTTCCGCACATTACCACTCTACACCACGCAACGCCAAATTTAAGTGTGCAGACCCGTGCACCAATATTTTCCACAGATTACCACTTTGCACCGCACAACGCCAAATTTAAGTGCGCACACCCGCACGCCAATATTTTCCGCGCATTACCAATCTGCACCATGCAACGCCAAATTTAAGTGCGCACACCCGCGCACCAATATTTTCCGCGCATTACCACTCTGCACCGTGCAACACCAAATTTAAGTGCGCACACCCGCACGCCAATATTTCCCGCACATTGCCACTCTGCACTGCGCAGCACCAAATTTTAATGCGCGTAGCCACGCACCCTTATTTTCCACACATCACAAGCTTTTCACTACGCATCATGCATTTTTAGTGCGCACACATGCACACATTCATTTTTTATGCGCATCAATTCCTCGTGACTTCAGCTGCAAAAATTGGTTCTTTTGCCAAACGTTTTCCCAATTTTCACCATAGACATTCTGCAACTATGAAATTTGTTCAATTTTACCCTGATAACACCAATTCAACCTTTGCGACAACAAATCGTTGTTGGTTGACATTCCTTGAATGAATTTTTCCCGAACTCAATTCACGAATTGAGAATTTTAATCAACTAATCTCGCTCCATGTGTCATGGCTTCCCTGTAACTTCGAAGTTGACCAATTCCAGGTCTGAATTTGCTATAACATATATTAAATAAGAATATCTCACCACTTGGCCAAATTTCTCAATTTTCCCATGGATTTAACAACAGAAATTGGGGCTTTTGCCCAATTCCACGCAATTGCTTCTAATTTTTACCATGGACACTCTGTAACTTGAAATTTGGCCACTTCGAAATCAATTCTCTATGGAATTTCACTTCAATTCAACTTGCTCGGCCCATCCAGGCTCAGTGTTGAAAACTGGAGCTCTAATACCATATTGTAACATCCCCAACATCCAATTGGGCTATGCCATGTAAAAAATTTCAAACTATATGCAAATTAAAACATATACACACAAAAACTCTTGCGGAACTTTATATATATAACTTAAAATAAACAAATCCATTCTGTAATTGCACAGATTCGTACGGAAATAACAGTAAACATATACATGTAGCATAGATAGGCAATACCCATAAATATAAAGACAAATATAAACCACACACAGGAAAAACCCATAAAAATAAACGCATAATAATAATGCAACATGTAATTTAACACACAATTGACACTTATCTTGGTAATAATATCACCAACTGTGTGTAGACCTTCCAATATATAACTTAAAATAAACAAATCCATTATGTAATTGCACAGGTTCGTACGGAAATAACAGTAAACATATACATGTAGCATAGATAGGCAATACCCATAAATATAAAGACAAATATAAACCACACACAGGAAAAACCCATAAAAATAAACGCATAATAATAATGCAACATGTAATTTAACACACAATTGACACTTATCTTGGTAATAATATCACCAATTGTGTGTAGACCTTCCACAAACCTCCCAGCCTTAGACCACGCTGCTCATCACTCTCAGCAGTGGGTCACCCCTGAGTTGGGACTAAACTCAACCCGGGTAAAGGGATTCCTAACCAGGATGATGTATCTCAGACAACATGAAAGACTTTCTCATAGGTGTCGACTCAAACTAGCAGCTTACAGTCCCTCATTCCCCACATGCTTGTCCCACCCCAGAAAGTGTTCCCCTTCTCTACTCAACAATCCTTCGGCTGCCCCACTTCCTTTCTGGGGCTTCAGCAACAGGTCGGACATGAAGTCTCAGAGCTCTGTAGCTGCAGTTTGGCACCTTCGGGAAGTCAATTCCCAACAATTCTCTCACTTAGAGAGAATTGCTCACGGGCCTCACAACCCGCCTCTTTAGTATCCCACGGGCCTCACAACCCACTTCTTCAGTCCAACTCCCAAGCTAACCAGGTATAGATACAGGTATAGGTACAAGTACAGATACAGGTCCAGGAAGGTACGAAAGACAGTTGAATAAGTGAGTGAATGATGATCGAATGAATGAATGGATGGAAAATGAACTAAGTCCACTTGTCCCCATCCTTAGAACTTAGGATAAAATAATTATCCATACTTTACACTTTAAGGAATATTAATATAATATTCCTTTTTGGCTTAAGCTCACTAGCTTAGCCCCTTATCCTTAATGTTTACCCCCCCTTTCCCTAAATAGTGGAGTTTAGTCCCCCATAAACTTTTATCCTGGTCGGTCTACATGCAACGATGTATTATATTAATGATAAGGCACATACAAAAATAGGCTCATTGGCCTTTAGCATCTAGGCTCTTCAGACTAATTCAACACATAAGCCTCCTAGCTTATAATAACTGGCTCACTAGCCTATACAACACAGCATATACAAAAAGGCTCACTGGCCTCAAAATCGCGCACACTTAAGTTTGTTGCACACGGTATCCTGAAATGTGCACACTTCATCATTTTAGTGCGTAGTACATGTGTGCACTATACCATGGAAGGTGCACGCAAAATGATATAAGACAACTCACCAACTTAAGTACATTTGCATTTACAATTTGGGGTTCAGCCTACGGGTATTAAAAATTTGATTAATACCACTTTATTTTTAGGATTTAACCATTCAAATCTTCATTGTTACATTTTATTTTTCATTTTATGAACAATATTTTGCCTATCTATGGATGATAGACCACTTATAGAAATTGGCATTCCCAAGTATTTGAATGACTTCCAATTTAAAACACATGGGAATTCTAGAATTATGGAAGGCCTTCACCCACTAAATAAAAGGATATGTGAAGCCAAATTTATGTAAAAAATCAAACAAATATGAATGGTGTGCCCAATCAAAAGTGTTTTCCATATCCATCTTTATGTTCATCTATTTTTCTTTATTTTTTCTTCTTGAGCAGAGTGTTTTCCATGTCCATCTTTTTTTCTTTATTTTTTGTTCTTTAGCGGATTGCCTCTTGCACCACTAAAATATTATCAATGATTTGTTTCTTTTGGACAAAGCCACCTTGATTGTCTGATATGAAATTAGGGAGGATCGTTTTTAGATGATTTGCTAATATTTTTGTTAAAATTTTGAAAGAAGAGTCATAGAGGGAGATATAATAGAATCTTGAAAAGGAGGAAGGAAAAATTTTTTGGGGGATGAAGGCAAGCAATGAAGAGTTTGTGCTTCCTCCAAGCTTGGGCTTTCTTCTAGACTAGTTAAGCACAGGCCACAAGTCTTGTTTGATAATATTCCATCATTAATGGATTGAAAACCCATCTAGTCTTGGAGTTTTGTCTAGCCTAAGATCCCAAATTGTGCACATTATTCCTTCTTCAATCTATTTCTTTGGTCAATTCTATGGTTTCTTTTGTATAGACTAGAGTTGGGATCCCCTAATGATATGAAATGGATCTAAACAAGCGAATGGTTGTAAGACTCGGTACCTACAAATGTAACTAGGCAATTAAGGAAGGTTGTTAAACTATTAAAAATAATGCAAATGTAAAAGTAAATGAGTCAAAAGAGAGAAATAAATCAGTCAATCAAAAAGAAAAATAGTAACAGGAGATAAAACATGGAGGAATTAGAAATGAAAGGCCATTCCCTTTGGCCTTCCCATTACCCCGACTCCCCTATTTCTTCCATACTTTCACTCTCAAAGGGTAATGTTGGCCAAGGAGGAGTGTATGTAGAGAGAGTCATGAACAACATTGTAACTAGATATTGTTGAAATGAAAGTTGAACAACCATTCAAAACTAGTTTTCCGATTTTTGTTTCTAGGGTAAAATCTTGTGTCCTATGATGTGGTTCAATTGTTGTGTGAACTAACCATCGAGTCTAGTGTGTGGATTAATGCTTATACAACTTTTCAATTCTCTACGGTGTAATCATTTTGTTATTATGTTGTATTAATTAGCATTTTAATTATGGTATGGGTTGGCAATCGAGGGCCTTATTCGTTGTAGTAAATAATTCATTACTCAACAACATGTAATTTACATATACGTTAGCAATGTGCTATGTGTGTTGGTTAATCCTTGTTTGTATCCACCAGAGCTTTGAAAACCCATCAATCAAGGAATTGAGATTGTCCATCTACTTCCTGATTGAGATCAAATGTTGTGGTAATAGACTTGTTACTTCTTAGTTTCAAATTATGTCCCTTATATTCAACATTACAATTCTCCTCAAACCATTGGCATTGTTTCTAAGTAGCATGCAATATCATTCACTTGTTTTCTCAACCCCCTCGTTAGTCTAAACTCCAATGTTTCCTCCACTTCAAGCATTGATCTCCCATCACACTAATTGACAAATGGCCTATGGTGAATCAACTTGGAATATGAGTAAAATTGTACTTGATTCATTTTGAACTCCATATGTATTCCAAAAAAATGAAAATTACTCAATTATTGGGTTTAACTGATGGATTGATGGTTGACATCATGATTAAAGCTATTAGCACATTGTTCAATTTGTTTTTACTCCACGAATCCTCCAACTTGTGTAGGAAAATTGATCTACATGGATTGAGTTTTGAACAGGGTGTACCCTATTTAGTGTTGCCTTTCCCTCAAATAGTCAATCACCTCGAGTCACCTATAGCCAAACACTTCTTAGAATGTCATGCTAAAGTGAGGTTTGGGATTTAATTAGGCTCTTACTACCATCCATAGTGGACTAGGAATTTCACCACCAACCATTATTGATCGAGTGTGTCACTGGGTAGCAATACCATTTACCACAACCATCCCATGCAAATTGCTCATTTAATCAACTCGAAAGCCATTGTTGATAGTGCCCACATGCCCATAGCACTTAGATTGATTGTGTTAATAATATTTTGATTGGTGGGTTGATATAATTGATTATGCTTGGTAGAAACCAAAGGTGACAACTAATCTATGTGTATCATCACCTATAGCCTATCCATTTAGCATATGCTACAACCATACTCCCCCTTGATGTGCATTATACGACAATTATATTTATGAGGAATGATCCATTGATATAGACTAAATTGCCTCAAAAGGAGCATGGTATCTTACATTCAGTGCATTCCTTGTCGGAATGAATACTAACAATGCATACGTAATTTGTGGGTTCTTTGAATGGGAATAGATTGGTACATTGTGAGTGCTACATAGTTGTAGAGCACTATATAAACACATTCCAACAATAGAAATTCTAGAGGTATATTATAAATATTTGCATTTTCCTTGCCTTCAACTTTCATCAAATGGATTTCCAATTACAAACTAGAAAGTTGGGATTGTCACCTAAACAAACAGAGGCAAAAATTATTTATCTGGAAACTAGAATAATATTACCTTTGGCACCAAACTCATAAGAGTGCATTGCTTACTTTTTGAGTATCATAGAATTTGAATGAACAATAGATTTGTTAATGCTTAGAGTGTTGTGATTACACATTTCCAAACACTGGGAGTGTTGCTAATTGGCTTGGTGGCTTGCTTCCCATTGTTGTGCATTAGTTTGACCATCGTAAAAAGGGGTTGGGTTGAGTCCATGCGATATAGATTTGTCGTTAGTTGACATCACATATAGGGGTTGGCTATAGCCATTCATGTTGAAGAGATAGTGCATTGGCATAATGAATATTAGCCTTGGCATTGACATTCCAAGACTAAAATTGACCCTAAGTAGTGAATTAATATAAAATAGAGGCTTTATAATCAATTCTAAAGACAGAGAACTCGACATCATATAGATAAATAGAGATCATTATCTATTTCTACAAAGTATCTATGTTGGTGAAGCAAGCATGCTATAGTCCCTCGATTACAAATCACCCGAAGCATTGCCATGGTATCATATCGGTTAACCTCTTCCTCCTCGATGTAGAGTTTTTTGAAGTGGTTATGAGTTGCTTCCTTAATGGCCTTGAACACAAATAACCTTCCTCCATTCTCCAGGTTTATCTCTTTCACAATATTTTTTGTATTCTAGCCATCCACGTAGATATCTTTCTTCCATTGAGATCTATTTGATCACCTCCTCTATTTCCATACTTTCCTGCAAGCTACTAATCTGAGATTGAATGTCAATTATTTCCTATGCTGGAAGGAGATATGAACACTTAGCCATTTATTTTAAATCGTGTTTAACTACCTGCAACTTTGGTTCCCAAACACATGAAGGAGAACCCCAAATAGACCTACTTCAAGCTTCTAATAGTATCAACGTAGCTTTTTGAATCCTGCAACCTAAGTATATTGAATGTAAAATGGATGGGCATAAGGTCTTGAATTTGAAGATAAAAAAGAGACATATGATGATGGTCTAAAATTGCAAGTGGAATGATATGAGAATAGATAATTTGATTGTTATGCAAGAAATCATTTTGAATTAATAAATTATCCAACCTGGTCATAATGTTTCATGGCCCCACCCTTTTCTTATACTAGGTTTATTTCCCCTTTTTTTAGCATTATGTCCACAAGGTCCCAATTAGACAATAGGTCCTCCATGCATTCCATAAAAGAATCTCTTACTATGGCTCCCTCCTCTTTTCCTTATTTGATAATACCATGTTAAATCCCCTTACAACTATGTTATGCTCGACATACTATGATTTTTCCATTTCACTTAGAGATTGCCAACATTCTACTTTTGCTCTATATTCAACAAGCACATAAACATTAAATTCTTGAACTCTTTTCCACATGGCATGATGATTGAGGCTTGTTGGTACCTCATGTTGAGTTATGTGAGAATGAACTAACTCAAAAACTGATTTGTCTGAAACTGTGAAAATAGTCCTCGAGGCTCTGTTTGCTCTTAACACCAATCATTGGCTTTCCCTCCATTATTTCTTTTCTATATCTGGAGTCTCACAATCTTCAAGTCTAGTCTACTAGATGAGAACTACAATTAGTTTTTCAGATCGAATTAAATCTTTCAACACTTCTTCCTTGTACATGTTTCCCATTCCCCTATTGTTCTAGGAGACCACATTTATTATTTCATGGACGAGTGTTTCAAACTGCTGCCTAAAATTCCTTCAAATGACATCTGCATTCAAGGACCTTTAACTGAGATGATTTTGACTCCACCTCCAAAGGACCTTCTAGTGGAGGTTTGAAGCCCTAATTATTTTTCTTTTGTTGACATGGCTTCTCTCTTTTCTTTAAGGGTTCTTCCCCCTGGTGTTTTTGGCATTCTTTCCTCTTTTATATATTCATCCCCATCTCCTTGTTGTTGAAGTGCCTTCGTCCATGTGAGAACTCCATTATATTGAGTGGAATGTTTCCTTGTAACTAGACCTTGAATCTCCTATTTCTCTTCTTCCCTCTCTTGATTTTCCAAATATTTTGGGGAGCTTTGAGTATCCTTTTGGGATTTAGAAAAGATTGGTTGAACAAATTGCATGAGAGTAAGAAGGGGAGTGACCTCCAACTGAAAAGAGGGGGGCCTGCAAAGGGCTTTGAGATTACCGACAAAGAGATAGTTGGATCTTAATTGATCTAGGATAGCATTGCAAATTTGTTGAAGGAACTATTAGATTTGGTAGCTCGAAGGTACTTCTGCATAAGTGGCGTCCAACATGTGGAAGTGACTAAGCACTTTTTTCTCCCTAGTGACTTTATAATGTGTTTTTATAAAGTAACTTTATAAAGTGATTTTATAAAGTTGGGTCTTTTATTTATTTAATGTGTAAAGTGACTTTATGAGGTTGAGGGTCACTTTAGTGAATTAAGTGACCTCAAAGAATGATTAAGTCACGACCATTGATCTCAAGGGAAAGTGAAGAGTTACTCAAGGGAGACCAAGGGTTAGAGGAGTTACACATTAAAATTGCACAAAGGCAACACTTGAGGGAGAGACGGTGCACACTCTGAGGAGAGATTGGTGATGAAGCTGAAGGGTCATTCAAAGAGACCAAGGGAGATTGAGTTCTGAAGTAGAGAGGAGTGATAGCAAGGGAAGGGCTTCCCTAGAGATTGAGGAGTTTGTACAACTAGTGGAGGGCACAAATTTCTAGGAGGAAGTTGGCACGCATTCCCATAAATGCAGCAGTCAACATAAATGAGATCGTAGACACATAAATCAAGGAAAAGGCTTGGCATGATTTTCTACGTGTTTAGTTGTGTCAAATCAATTATGAAAAGTACAGTTTGAGTGCACATAAAAGGAGGAAAGTTTGTTGTTTGTGAGAAGGCAACTTGCAGACCTGTTTATAAAAATCTGAGTGCAGATTTTGTAGTTTGAGTTGTTGGGGTCTTTGGCACACAAACAAAGGAGGTATGTTGGCACCCATTTCATGTTTATATGTTGAGTTAATTTATTGCTACTTGTTGTTGCAAACTCTATGTATTTGTGTATGAGTTCAATAAATAAATCTCCTTAAAGTTGTCATATATTTCCTATGTTTTTCTTCAAGGGGCATTGCCCAAAATTTATTGTGCCAAATGTGAAGAATTTGTCTATTGTTCAGTAATTTGTTCACTGCTGGTTTTTAGTTTCAAATCTATGAAATTAGTATTTCTACTCATTAACCACAGTTTTGTATTGGGTTTTTATGCTTTAATATTGAAGCTTAATAGGAGGTTGAAATCAGTGAATGCTATATAGAGTTTACGAGCTAATTTCTACATGGTATCAGAGTTGGTGCTCTGAGGTTCAGCAGACAAGAGATTTGACACTTTATTTGTAGTAAGTGCAAAGGGGTTTTGCCTAGAAGAAGGGAAGGGGAAAATATTATTGTCATGAGGGTTTCCAGAAGCAGGTTTACAGTAGGAGGCAACAAGTGAATATAGCAACCAACAAGATCAAAGGATAGATCTTGGGATAGGGTATATTTTGCAACAGAGAGGAACCAAATATTGCTCTTGTAGGAAAGAGTAAGGGGAAGAAGAAGTCCAGTGATTGTGCCACTCACAGGACATGAAGAGCATCTAGCCATATGACAGGAATGAGGTTAATGTTCCTTAGTGTGTCAGAGGCAGGCTTAGACATGCATGTGGATAGTGGGGTCGACACCACACATGCAGTGCAGGGGGTTGGAACCGTGGATTTCCAGCTAGAGTCAAGAGGTTCTCTGAAGGTGGTAGAGGTGTCACATATACCAGAGATGAGGGTCATCTTGCTCTATGTATCAACTCTGGAGGATAAAGGGTATGCAATTATGTTTGAGGATGGACATGTGCTCATACGGTCAGAGAGAGCGGCCTTGGATGCAACAGTGAGGCTTGGCATCGCGCAAGGTATACAAGTTGTTGGGACGACTTGTGTTGGGGTCCAGTGGATTTCTGGATTCATAGTCTATGTCAGGGAGTGGGCAGTTTGCACGGGAGAGAGAGTTGATACCAGGGACTCAGTCCTCTTTCGGGACTCTCAGAGGACTCAACATGCATGAGTAGACACAGATGGATGCTCAGGAGAGAGTGAAGTCTCCTAGGTCAGTTCATAGATCAACAAAGGTAGCAGCAGAGGCTTCCAGTGCAGTGGGAGCAGTGGCTTCATGTTCAGAGGGAGCAGAGGCATCTAGTACAGAGGGAGCGGCTATGGCAATTGATGAGATGGATATGGATTCTGATCGTGGTACCAGAAGTACCTCTCTCGCTAAGAGGGAGTGTTAGATTTGGTAGCTCATAGGTACTTCTACATAGGAGATGCCCAACATGCAAAAGTGACAGAGCACTTTTTCTCCCTAGTGACTTTATAATGTGCTTTTATAAAGTGATTTTATAAAGTTGGGTCTTTTATTTTTTAATGTGTAAAGTGACTTTATGATTTTTAGGGTCACTTTAGTGAATTAAGTGACCTCGACAAATGATTAAGTCATGACCGTTGACCTCAAGGGAAAGTGAAGAGTCACTCAAGAGAGACCAAGGGTCAGAGGAGTTACACATTAAAATTGCATAAATGCAACACTTGAGGGAGAGAGGGCACACACTTTGAGGAGAGGTTGGTGAGGAAGTTGAAGGGTCATTCAGAGAGACCAAGGGAGATTGAGCTCTGAAGTAGAGAGGAGTGATAGCAAGAGGAGGGCGCACTTCCCTAGAGATTGACGAGTCTATACAGCTTGTGGAGGGTTCAAATTTCTAGGAGGAATTTGGCACGCATTCCCATAAATGCAGTAGTCAACGTAAATGAGGCTATATTACATTGTTTTGAGGGTCATATAGTAGTATTTAGACACAAAAATCAAGGCAAGTACTTGGCATAATTTTCTAGGTGTCTAGCTATGTCAAATCAGTGTTGAAAAGTACAATTTGACTGCACAAAAATCGAGGAAAGTTTGTTGTCTGTGAGAAGGCATCTTACATACTTGTTTATCAAAATCTGAGTGCAGATTTTGTAGTCTGAGTTGTTGAGGTCTTTGGCACGCCACAAAGGAGGTCTGTTGGCACCCATTTAATGTTTATATGTTGAGTTATTTTGCTGCTATTTGTTGTTGTAAACGTTGTGTATTCTCTATGAGTTCAATAAAGAAATATCCTTAAAGTTGCCATATCTTTCATGTGTTTTTCCTCAAGGGGAATTTCCCATAATTTATTGTGCGAAATGAGAAGAATTTGTCTACCGTTCAGTAATTTTTCTGCTGCTAGTTTTTATTTTCAGATCTATTACATTAGTATTTCTACTCATTAAGCACAGTTATGTATTGGGTTTTTATGCTTTATTTTTGAAGCTTAATAGGAGGTTGAAATCAATGAATGTTATATAGAGTTTATGAGTTAATTTCTACATGAACTACCCTTCCTTTATTTCAATTAGAGGAAGAGGGACCATAAAAGGATAGAAGGGATACTTTCACACTTCTTAAACCTTTTTTGGCTTGCTACCATTGATCCTCCTTCTCCAAAGGAGCTTAAATCAGAGTTGTGAGTTTGCAATCCTTTGCAAAATAACCATACTCGTGACAAGATTTACATTTGAATTGTAATTCCTCATAACCTAGCTTCTCCAAATGACTCTAGTTGTCCAAGGATATATTAATCATTTTTGGTAACCCTTTTTCCGAGTCTACTTCTGTGCAAATTCTGTCACATGCAAACATCTTGGCCTTAGGCGATGTATTTACCCAAAGCATTTCCACTAGTTGCTAGGACATCATGGTTCCAACAATGAAGATGGATATGGGGCAAGTGAACCCACACAAGAACTGTCAAGGGAACATCTACTTCGAGATCAGAGTCTGGTGTTTAAGTATTTAAATACATCCCTATTCGACCCGTGAAATATGGCCCATTTCAGAAGATGAGATCTTAATCTTCCTTCTTTTCAAACAAAAAGGAATTATACCAATGTCCATAAAAGCAATAGGAGAGAGTATCTTGAATCATTTTCATCCAATTTTGTTGCATCCATAAATCCATGGCCTTAGGAGATGGCCATAACCTAGTAAATCTTCTAATGAGACCTCGTTCAACTAAGGATGATGCTTTGAGTTTAGATGACATTGGAGGAAGTTTAACAACATGGATTTGATCTACCTTCTTTATGAACTTGGAGGGAGCATGCTTCAGAGGAGGCTTATTCAGTGATGCCACAAGAGCCTGAAAAGCAATGGCTTCAAAGGAACAAGGGAAAAATTTCCCCTTCTAGATCCATGACTGGAAGAGCCAAATCAACAGAAGACGGTGGGGACAAATGCAGGAGGAAACTAGGGTTTGCATGCTAAGAGAGCATTGTTACAAGTTCTCAAAAATTGCATAAAACTTATCTTACCCATGAATGCTTGCATTGTTTTCTAGGATGTAGAGGCGTGTAAATTTTGAATGGCAGATCCTTTTAGGGTTGGTGTTTTTTTTATTTTCTTATTGTAATTATTTTCCAATCATGGTGTTGTTTCTTTGTTTTCTGTAGCTATATTTCATTCTATTTTTCTCTAAATATTCCATTTCAACTAGCAAGGAACACCACAAGTGATATTGAAGCACTTTCATGCACTGACATGTGCTCCAATTTTATAAAAAGTTTTAAGTCAAAGATGTTTTTCACATTTTTAAATAACACATAGATATATCATTTAGAAATTAAACCCATGGTTGGGGAAGAATACACATAGAAAATACAAGAGGCATCACCTTGCTAGACACCCTTGTAACCTATGTTAGCTTCCCTTCGAGTAGTACCACATCAAACATCACCTATATACAAACTTGTCTTCCATGTACTTTTGGGTATATTGGAAGCCCCATAAGTGCACATAAAACTAGCCCTACATAATCCTATCAATCATCCTATTGCTACAGTACATCAAGAACAACATTTGGGGAGATAATTTTCATTGTTATGATGCATAACCCAAGAAATTGAATGACAAAAGAGATATAAAAATGCTAGACACTTTATTAATACCAAAACCCTTAAGTTAGGGAAACACCTTACAATGATCTTTTTATGGAAGGAATCCACTCCTATTCACTTGCCTCTTAAGATTGGGCAACCTCACAATGAGATAAGCTCCAAATACAATAAACTCCACACCTCTCGTAAGGATCAATCCTTATTTATAGCTAACAAGAGAACCCTAATCATAACAACCTCCTCACAACCTATATGGCCTTCTTTAATGAGGCTACATTACATTTATTCAATACTAACTAAGATAGTCAAGCTGAAAAATGGTAGTCATAATTGGCTCGTGACCTCTTGCAACAATGTTCTCTACATAAGGTGGAGTTGAATCATCAAAGAGAAGTTGGAAGTAGTTGTCCTCCCAAAAATTACTTATGTTATCCCTCTAAAATTCCTTGCTTTTGATTTCTACACATGCTCCCAATATTTTTTTTATTCGTTGATTCATTTGGAGTCGCACAATACAAACTCCTTTAGGGGGTTGAAATTTTCCTACTTTGTGTAACCATTGTTTGATATGCTCTTCATAATCCATAGCCTCTTCAAGAAAACTTGTAGGAGGGGCTTCTTCCACATAATTTGCATTTGTCACATAATCTTCATATATCACTAGATATTCCTCAATGAGGGGGGTTAATGTATACTTGTAAAATTCCATAAGTCAYTATAAGAATGAGACCTAGGGTATTGAGGGAAGAAATTTGAAAGTGTTGTATCGCACTCAATATTGATAAGAAGTATATCGTATAACATACCAAACRAGACCCCAAAAAATCCCCTTTCTGATGGTGTTAGTCTGGCAGCAATCTAAGCACCCTATCAAAAGATATTTTATGTATAGTATGTATGGCCATAATGGAAAATTTCTAAAAACTTATTTTAAATCAGAGATATCTTCACTTGTTGAACTCCAATTTGGATGACTTTTTTTTTGAAATTGGGTGTTTTTCCAAGAGGAATTCTGATATATATTTTGTTTCTTCAAATTATGCTTAGAAAGCTACAGGAAATTATCTAAGTGTCGCATAACTCTTTTTCCCTTTGAAAACTTGCAAAATAGAAAAATGTTTCTTCTTTTTTTGCCCCAAGAAATATATCTAATGCCAAGCATTATGATCACTAACCCAAGAAATTGAATCACAAAAGAGATATCATAAATGCTCACACTTTATTAATATCAAAACCCTTAAGTTAGGTAAACACCTTATAATGATCCATTTATGGAAGGAATACACTCGTGTTCACTTTCGTCTTAAGGTTGGGAGACCTCTCAATGAGCTAAGCTCCAAATTAAATTAAAACCAAACCTCTCGTAAGGCTCCATATTTATTTATAGATAACAAGAGAACCTTAATCATAACAACCTCCTAACTACCTAATGGACCTTCTTTGATGAGGCCACATTACATTTATTCAATGCTAACTAACATAATGGGCCTTATTTAATAATAACAAACATAGTGGACCCGGTCCACCTTATATTGAATGCCCTCCACTATTATTACGCTAATGGGCCATTTATACCCCATTACACCCCTAGGGAGGATCCCAACATTCATGTACCAAGGAATCAAGTAGTATAGTTAAGGGTATTGTTTGTCCTCCTTAGTTAGTGTCATAAAAAAATGGTCAAGTCCTATTATTGGAAGCCCTCTGGTATATTAGAGAGTTATAACACTTGACACTCCTTTTTCCTTAAGATCTTGCAAACCCTAGCCTCTTCCTGCAAGCCATGGCTTCTATAGCACAAGCAACAATATTCCTACATAATTTGCAATACCAAGAATTTGGGAATTCAATTAGTGCATTAATATTCCCACTAGGATTAAAATAAGAAAAAATATGGGCCCTGCCAACACCATTGTGGGAGACCTAGCTCCAAAGAATCCTTGCACAATGTTGATTTCCCTAGTGTCACTCCACAATAAATATATTGTTGTGGACCTATTAGTACCATTACTTGTAAGCCTTCTCCACATATTCCTCTCAGGACATTGATCATGTTGGGATACCTTTTGTTTAAAATATTCAATGGACCCTATCGTCCCATGACAAACACCCACAACATGTCAGTCATAGATGAAGTAAATCAAATGGTGC
The DNA here is from genome assembly GCA_010110895.2 of Picea sitchensis. NCBI lineage: Eukaryota > Viridiplantae > Streptophyta > Pinopsida > Pinales > Pinaceae > Picea > Picea sitchensis. Next base: position 203,214 of record SNQJ01S0013068.1, on the reverse strand, counting down.
AGTCTCTCTCCCAACCAATCAACACAATGGAAACCAACATGTCTTCCCTCATTGTGGAAGTTAGCCTTTGTTTTGATCAAATTGAGAAGTTGAAGGGTAAGCCTAATGAGGGTGACCATTTATTAGGTGAAGACTTTGATAAGGGTAAGTACATTAATGAGAAAGAGGGTCACAATAATAACATATCATTTTCTTATTGCTCCCACAATTTGATGCTTCACTTCGCTAAAGTTTCCTAGATAAGTTTGATAGGTTGTATTTGACCAATTGGGTAGACCAAATGGAGCACTACTTTTCCCTTCATGCCATATAGGATGAACTATTGAAACTTTAAATTAGTGTCTTCTATATAGAGAAGGAATCTTGACAATGGTGGAAATGACATAAGAAAGCATCTCCAATGATCATTCCATGTAAGCAGTGTGTGAAAGCCCTTTTTGCTCACCTTATCAGGGATACTAATTTTTTGGGCCAACTTACCAAATAATCCCAAACAGACATGATGGAAAAATAAATTGATGCTCATGAATGTTTGGTTGTTAAAATAGAAAATTTAGCTAACAAATTTCTTAAGCAATGCTTTATCAATGGTCTTGAGGAGGAAATCAAAGCCCAAGTAGAGATGAACCACCCTATTGCTTGGTTGGAAGCCACTCAACTCACTTGTCATGCTACACTGAGTCTAAATGCCCTAACTTTTCTCCATGTCCACACCCAAATACGGTGGCTCCTTAGCCACCTACCTAACCCCTCAAGGTCCATAATTTGACATGGGATGAAATGGTAGAATGTCAATTCAAGTGTCTTTGCTACAAGTGTGATGAAAATATTCTCCAGGGCATAAATATAAGGAAAATAAATTATTTATGGCCATTTTTTAGGAATTTTTAATAATGAAGTTGATGTTAGGACACCGGAGGATGAAAAGTTCATTGTCTTAATTGTCAGCAACAACACCCATATTTCATTCATTACCGCATTTCCCAAGAAACACATTGTTAACAACTTTCAGATTATGATTGCTAATGGGTGATCTATGGAATGTGGTGGGCAATGTGAAAATGTGAAACTTCAAATGGGTGAGTATTCCCTTAAAACTCACATGTTCATCATTGAAATGAGCATCGATGATATTGTTTTGTATGTTGGATGGATGAAAACAGTAGGCCCCATCACAATGGATTTCTAGGAATTATATATGAGTTTTGAAAAAGAGAGGCATTCCTACATGCTCAAAGATCTCTAAGTAGGCTCTCCACAGATAATCAACTCCCATTGTATGGAAAATCTTTTAAAAAAAGGTCATTTTGGCATTATTGCATATTCTATGCTATTCAAGGATGTTTCTCATCTAGTTCGTCCAGATTTGTAGATAGTGTTGGACAAACACCAACAGGTCTTTGAACTTCCCTAAGGATTACCACCCTCACAGAGAGAGTGTGATCATAACATCCCACTTCTCCTCGGTATCCTACCATCTAATGTGCATCTATATCATCGTAATTTTTCCCAAAAGAATGAAATTCAAAAGATTGTCTAGGAGTTATTGGATTAAGGTATCATTTGTCCTAATACCAATCCCTACTCTTCTTTGGTTATCATGGTTCTTAAAAAAGAGCACATGTGTCTTGATTTTTGATCTCTTAACAACTTGATAGTCAAAGGTAAATTTCCCATTCCGATCATCGACAATCTCTTAGATGAGTCACACAAAGACTAGTGTTTTACCAAACTTGACCCTTGCTCCAATTATCACCAAATTTTCATGAAGGAAGCAAATATTCCAAATATTTTTTTCCACACTCGTGAAGGTCATTACAAGTTTCTAGGGATGATTTTTGGTCTTTGCAATGCACCTTCTACCTTTCATAGCCTCGTGAACCACATATTTTGTCCCAGTCTTCTTGATGACATCGTAGTCTACAATAAAACTTGGGTGGCCCATGTGGCATATGTGGATTAGGTCTTACAACTCCTCCATAATCACTAATTGTTCTTCAAATGTTCTAAATGTATGTTTCTTGTTTTCAAAGAAAAATATTTGTGACATATTGTTAGTGGGGAGGGTGTTCATGTTGACCTAAGAAAATTGAGGCAATGACACACTGACTTCACCCTGAGAACCTTAAAAGTTTGCATGGATTTCTTGGCCTCATAGGTTACTACCAAAAGTTTGTCAAGAACTATGGTAAAGTTGCAGCTCCCCTCACCACCTTGCTAAAAAGGAATTCCTTTAGGTGGAATGAGGAGGTCAAATAAGCTTTTTAGGCTTTAAAAGATGTTATGTGTACTACATCAATACTCACCATGCTCGACTTCAATAAGACTTGTGTTTTGGAATGTGCATTAGATAAATATTGAGGTCTAAAATGGGCTTCTAGGGAAAACAATAAAATAAGAGATGAATTTTCAAAGGTAAAGAAAGAAGAATATTTTTTTAATCATATTTTTGACCTATCTCCTTGTAGGTTTACTCGATTTTCATGTGTAGGCGCTTATTGGATGTGAAATTAAATTATTAATAATATTATTATTGAAATGAATACAGATGTTATTGCATTAACACGTTATTGTATTAAAATATTTGGAATAGATAAAAATTATGAAATGGTTTACAAAACTTTATAGTAAAACGTTAAAAAATGAGGAAGGATATTATTACATCAAAATTATCAATGATGTTAATATTTGAAACGAGAAAGATGTTATTGCATAACATCAAAATTGTTGGTAATATTAGAATTGGAATGAGGATATTAGAATGGCAAGGATATTATCAACTTAATTTTAGGAAACTTGTACTTTAAAGTTAATTTCCAAATTGACAACCCTTTTGGTGAAAATAATACTTATAAAAGAATGCACAACATACACACAATTTAAAAAGTATTAATATGGAACTAAATTTTAATATAAAAAACATGTCATTATAATAAGATAGCTTTCAATATAAATCAAAGATGGTATATAATATACGACATTAGGATTATCAATAATAGTAATATATTATTATTAATGTAAATTCATTTTAGCTTCAAATTTATAAACATAAAGAAAAATCAATGAAATACAAAATTCTCATTTCTTAAAAGATTCTTATTTAAGATGGATTTAGGTTGATCTTTTTATATAAAAAGATGTTTAATGTAGTTATCAAAAATTGTTATAAGTTTCTTTTTCTTTTGATATGATTTGATTATTGTAATATTTTTTTTAATTTTAATATTATATATATATATATATATATATATATATTTTTTTAATTTTTCTATATAAAATATTATACTAAGTTTATAATGTTGAGACAATTAAATGGAAAATGAGTTATAATCTCTTTAATATTAGATTTTAAAATATATTCAACTTCCATTAATATAATCACATCAACTTAAAAAAATATATTTTAAATTTTAGTTTTAATTATTTTATAAACAAATAAATAGTTAAATAAATTTAAATTAATTGGGTTTAGCTCGAATAGTTGAAAGGAATAACTATGGTTTCCCAGGGAGAGGGGCGAAGCCTAGAAAGGAGGTCAAGGGGTAGTAACAACATGGTTGACCTAAGAGGGCTCAGTTGTATTGAATATAGGTGTATAAACTATTGGGGTTAGGTACATTGCCCCTATTAAATAGTCACGTAAAGTGGGAAAAATTCACAACAACTTCATAATAGAAATGTTAGCCGAACAAATTTGCTACTACAGAATAGGGAAAATACCCTTGTATGGAAGGATTGGGTTTAGCTCAAATAGTTGAAAGGAATAATTGTTATTCTCCCATTCAAATTCAATTCCCTCAAATAATACATTAAATTGATAACAAGAGGAAGTATATAAAGTTTGGAATATATTAACCTCGAAACAAACTCCCTTCCTCATTGACTAACTACATTGAATATATTATAAATTTGATTCATCCAATAAATACTAATCTTGAAACATGAAGAGATTGAGTATACACAAATCTTTATGCTTGAATCTACGTATGTTGGGAATGGCGTACGTTTGTTCATCTATAATAATAATAAAAAAATGACTTTTGGTCTTTCAACTTCTTCCGACCTCACGTTTTCCATGTGACAAAGACCACCTTGGATTTTGTTAAATATTTTGTTGGGAATTTAAGCTGAGTTATATTATCAAAATCTAAATAGATAGACTCGCGAGGGTACATCTCCTAGCCCACCACGGCGGTGTGAATTACATAGCAATAAAAACATATGAAATTTTTTATTGCATTGACGGTTAGGTAAAGAGTTAGCGGAAATTTTTAATGCATTGACTATTGGTAAAAGTGTTAGCATTGACTTTGTGGGGCGGGAGGGAAAATCGCTCTAAACTCTCATTCGTGTTTCCGCTGGACTCTAAACTGTGGACAAGGATCTAACATGAAGGTGGAACTTTTGGGAGCGTGGGCGTCTCTCATTCTGGCAAGTCGCCTGCATATCGATGAGCTTTTACTCCTTGGAGACTCCAAAATTATTATTGATTGGCTGAGCGGTCAAGCAGATTTCCATGTGGCGGCGCTTGAAAGCTGGAAAGAGAGAACCCAAGAAGCCACCCACCTGATTAGAAAGCTCTCTTTCTCTCACATCTATAGAGAGGAAAACAGCGAGGCAGATACCCTTTCTAAAAAATCTTTGTACTTGCCATCGGGACAAATTTGTTTTACAAGGTGGGAGGATGGCAATGAAGGACCTGCCATCATGATCAATCTTTGATTCTGCCACCTTTTGTTTTTATTTTGCTGCTTACCCATTGATCTGGAAGCCGATCTCGATAGTGTCTAGGAACAGATTTCTGATAGTATGGACTGCAACGATCCACAAGCATAGTACCCCTCATGTATTCGTCTTCGCGAAGATAGATTTGTATATTTTTATATCCTTTTGAATATAAAGCGTATTTTTTCTCGTGGAAAAAAAAAAGTGTTAGCGTTTAGTTAAAGTGTTAGGATATATAGCGATCGATTCGGAAATCAAAGATCATTGACTTTAACTAAATTTTTAAAGCTCTCATAATGTTCAAATAAAAATTATATATTAAATCAAATTTTTGGAAACTTAAAGATAATTTTGAAATTTCGAAAATGATTATTTCTAATTTTTTATTGGTGGAAATCATTGATGCAATTAAATTCTTTTGTCTTGATGTGACATTTAAAACGAAAAAAAATATTAAAAAACAAAACAAAAAAAACATAAAATTGACACGTATTGTTCTTCTTTGTCTTTGCGTACATTTGATGGGCAGTTTGAATGCTCTGACATCAACCTGTTTAATGCTCTGAACTAACATCCTATGGTGTACCTCATGGTGTTTAATGTTGTTGCTGCCAAATTTCACAACCCCATATGTGTTCAACTGAAGTTAGAGTCATTCCTAAATTAACTAAGGGCTAAATATGGATGGAGCTTGTGGATACATGAAGTTAATGCAGAGAACTTATCAAGAGATGCTCGAGGCGAATGTTCAATCATCAACATCAAACCTAGGGTTTCGATTAGAAAAGAAACCAATGAATGTTGGAAAGATGTGTATCATGACTATCGGGAGCACGCTAATCAAGAGTATTCACTAATCTTCTTCTAGATGTTGAAATTGAGCCTGGTAAGGTGTCTGATGGCAATTTTAAGGACATTTCGACTCAGGATAAAAGTACAAAAAGCAAGGAGATAATCAAACAATAGCTACATGACATGTTATCATAGGAAAAAAATGTTTCACAAATTTAGGGAGCAAGTTCTTGCTCTTAAGTATTGTGCAATGAGGGAGACATGGAAACATGAGCAGGCAGGGCTTTGTGAGTGGAGTGATCATTCATAGGGTTTAAAAAAAAAATGATATCGATCGTAGGAATGGGACATTAACACCTAGCCAACGCACATCGCCTATCTAGCATGATTTATAATGAAAACTATTCTGATTGTGTTCTTTAAATTTTCTAAAATGTGTGAATCAACAACTTGAAATTACTTTCTTTTGAATGTTCCTATGTTAATAAGTATACATGGGCGCATAGAGAGAAAGATAACTTACAACACGATCAACTCGTGAAGATTTCCAAGATCCTTTGGGATGAGTCTGATCCTGGATCTCCATGCATATTAGATGTTGATCATGTGAATGAAAATGTTGCATTATATGCAGACCTGCTACTTCTATTCCACCATCACACCATGCTACCACTCTTCGTTGCTTCTTTGCAACCTATAGTCCACTGCATATAACCTCTCAATCCGGTTACCTCCTTGCGAGCAATGTGTTCTCACATAGATGCATTATCTTCAACCAACAAATATTCAGTCCATCTTCAACCCAACATTGCAAAAAAAAATTGAACCAACAAATTTTATGCTGAAAGATATACAAAATGCTTCTCTCCAACCATGTTTCCTAAGTTTACTACGATGCCCAACAACTCATCAGCTCAGGGAAAATGTCCATTTCATTGAGCGTATGCAACACCTTCCACTTCTCGTCAGCATAACATCTACACACACAAAGTCGCACAATGAGCCACACGACCTTCCATGGCTCTCAGAGCAAATAAAACAACACTTAAAATTCTCAGACAATCTCAAATCCATCCAGAGCTTCCCATGGCTCTGATGACTATAACCTCCTACATTGACATCATACATACTTGCTCTCACATTGCAGGGGTGGCAACATTTTTTCAACCTCTAGTCAAATCTCATAGATCATTGTGTCATGGTTGGAACATATAACATCGTTTCGGGACTTATCTTTTCAGGTAGCAGTGTAGAGATCTAACATCTACGGTAGTGGAATGCCACGAGTCCACGGTCTTCGTTTTAGACATGCCAACATAAAATAACCAGATATATATCTGGCTTGACAAAAACTTGTTGCTCTCTTTAAGTTTTTGCCATCTCTTTATACATTCATCATGCAGAGAATATAAAACTACAAATAACCAGGGATCTCTTATACTCATAGCCATATTGGAGAGCCAAGTTGTCTCTCTCATGTCTCTTCATACTTGTAGTCACCATGGCTCTGATATCAGTTGTGAAAAATGAAATCCCAAGACCAATGGACATAAAAGAACATCAATGTTGAGCATAAAGGATATTCATGTGGTGCAAATGACAACCCACACAAAGATATGCACAGGAATGTATTATACCTAGGGAGGTACCCAATGAGAATGTGGTTATGTATTATTAGTGGAATTCATTTAATATATGAGAATGTGTTCATTCAATGTAAGGCGGACTAGGTCCACTATATTAATAAAGGCCCACTATGGTAGTTGAATGTAATAAATGTGAGAAGGCTCTCTAGAAGGTTCCTAGGAGATAGAGAGAGCTATATAAAGACGTGTAAGCAATGTAATGAGACATAGTGAAGAATATTGTGAATGTATCAAGCACTGCTTGAGGAATGTTATCCTTCCTTAAGGATTAATATATGGTGTTACCCTACCTCAAGGGTTTTGTCTACACTCTTGTGTTAAGTGTTCTGGTGAATGGTTTGGTGTTTATTCTTGGTTTATTATTGAAGTCTATTTTCAAATTATTCAGGATCTTAACAAGTGGTATGAGAGCAAGGTTTGAGTTTTTCTTGTTGATATTGTGGGTTTATTTTGAGATTTATCTTCAGATCTATTCATGTATTTAACAAGTTCTCAAACAAACCATGTCTCTTTCATTTATTTTTTCATTATGGGCCAATCGATTCAAGGGGCATAGCAAGGTGACTCCTGCCAGGTGCTATACCACTATTAATTTCCAAAAATTCCCATCCTCGAGGCTGAACAGAGCCATAATTAGAAATTAATTTCCATCTGCTAATAATTCCTGGATTGAAATCATAATATTAATGCTTCATAAACATCCTATTCAATATCTAGCTTAGTTTGCAAGTCATAAACAATCGTCTCTTTCGTTTACTAGATACAATTTACAAAATGTTAAAATTCATGTTTGAAAGCCACATGCATTCTAAGTTGGGCCACTTGATCCCATCTGTTACAGATTCTCTTACACTTTCTTACAGATTCACTTACATATTCTTTCCTATCTTGCTCTTGAAGTGCCACTAGTCGCTTAACTACAAAGATGATCTCACATGTGTGACCATTCCATTTAATTCTACTAATGCCAATTGTCGGTTTAATATATTATACGTGTTTTCTAAGTTATCCACATTCATGTGTCTTAATACATTAAGACTCGCAACATTATGTTGTTGACCTTGATAATAAATAATCATTAATGGCAATAGATAGTATATTACCCATAGATTCATTTCAGTCCATTTATATTTTGACATAATGTTCTAATTTATCTTTGTCCCATAAATTATTTAACAACCTAAGATTATGATACCTGCCTAATATAGGGATCAATTTGCAAGTCAAAGATCATTGAATTTAACTAATTTTTCTAAATGTCTAAAGTTCTCATAATGTTTCTCAAATCGGCTTCGCATAGATTGCGTCCAACATGTGTTGGTTTTGAAGTGACTAATACCTAGATTCAAAGTCATGGAGTAGCCACTGTCACCACTTATGTTTTACATTTAGGCTATGCATAAGTAATACATTGAGTGCTACATAATTACTTTAAGTTTTTAGTTTTGCTTTGTACTACATACAACTATTACATAAAAAAAACATTTCTAAGAAGCAGGTATAAGCAACTTTGTTGCTACTTTCACTTGTTTTTTCTAACGACGTATAATCAAACTTTTATATCTTTATTGGTTGATAATTATTGTACACCTTTACTCCACTTCCACTTTCATGAAAGAGTGGTTAAAATTATGGGACCTTCATCTTCTCGTACTTTCATGAAAGAGAAAGGTTGAAATTATGAGGCCTTCATCTTCTCGTTTAAATGGTGTGAGACACCTTTCAACTCCACTTTCTTTGCATTGGGGGACATTTAACATATGGGCATATAATTGTTTTTATTTCTTTGGAATGGAATGTCCCTTTCTAATATGGTTTTGAAAGTCTTTTTTTCTCTAACTCAAATTCAAACTTTCACGATTTTGTGTTTTTAAGTAAAGTTGTTTAGTTTATCATACGCACATGATCCATAAAGGAGAATTGAAGATAGATTCGATGAAGATTGAGGTCATCATTGAGTGGTCAACTCCTACCATAAAGTTTCATTAGAGAAACATAACGCTTTGACTATTTATTAAACCATTTCCATTAATAATTGGACCACTTCATGTTGTGATAACAAATGGGAAGAGTTTTCATTGGGGGAAACAACAACACGGTTCTTTTGAAGACTTGAAAGGGAGATAAATTAAGCACCAGTCTTGGACATTCCCAATTTTGTAGTAGTCCTTCAAAATTGAGACTAATGTAAGAGGGTATGACATGTGAGAAATCCTCATGCAATGAAGAAGACCTACATATTATCATTTCGAGTTGTTTCAAGAAGTGATGTGAAATTAACCAACCTATGATAAATAACTCTATACCTTTGTGTAAGTTAGTAGTGAAGAAATGAACACACCATCTCTTGTGAAAGGAGGTCGTGATTCACCCTGACCCCTAGCCACTTCGGTATTTTTAGAGTCAGACTAAGTTGCAATAGGCAAGGCATTACAAGTGGATGGGATTTCTATAACAATTCCATCTAGTAGTCAAGTACTAGAAATAAATTACAAACATATTTGCATATTTGTTGTCTAGACTACCCTTGTAGAAAATTGCAACTGTGGGGACAATAATGCAACTTGCATCCCATTCATTATCGTGGATTTTTGGGAGAGCGTGATCCAAAATGGAGCCAAACAAACGAATTGTTGTAAGACTCATTAACTACAAACTAACTCGACAATCAAAGAATGATAGACAAACTATGAAAGACAATTCTAATGTAAAAAATGAATAAGACAAAAGAGAAAAAAGAGAGAATTAAATGAAAAATAAATCAAATATGAGAGAAAAGAGTAAGGAATGGAAAATGAAAGGTCATGTGCGTTGACCTTCCCATTTCCCCAGCTTTGTATATTTAGTTTTGTACTTTCACTCTCAAATGGTCTTTTTTAAGGCTAAGGAGATGAGGATGGATAGAGAGCCATGAATAACATTGTAACCATAGATTGTCAAAATGAAAACTGAGCAAACATTCAATGTTGGTTTTCCTATTTGAATTTCTAGGGTAAACATTGTGTCCTTCTGTATGGATTTCTCTATGGTTTAGTGGATTGTGTTTGTTTTTAGGTTCCTTATTGCCTACAATTTTGTTTTCCATCTTCCTACAATTTGTCCCATTAATTTCTTCTCAAGAACTAACGTGATTGTGATAAAATGTATATTTTTATTGTTATTATTGATGCATGATAGTAGTTATTGAGTTCTAATGTTTCTCACAAGCATTTGGATTTTTGGATTCTTGAATTCTAAGTCGGATGAACTCTTCATGAGAAACAATAAAATTGAGAATCGTTTTATACCTTTGCTCATGTATTATAATGCTTGTGACTATATTTTTTTCGAAGTTACCCTAAGAAGTTGAGGGTTATTCAAACAAACTTGCACATTGTGGACTTTCTAATTTACTCTCACATTGGCGTCATGTCTATCATATCCAATGTATAAACCCTGTGCAATATAATAAAAAAGGTGGTATCCAATACCAGAATTAAAGGTGAATTAAAGACACGTCTCTAGGCAACAATGTTTGAAATATTATCATTGAAAGAACCCAAGGTCATGAGGTGTATCACATGAGTAATGGTAACAATATTTATCGACTATAGAAGAGGTTAAGATTTATAAATATTCGTGGTAGAAATTAAAACATTACCTTATATGTTGTTTGACATCTTAATAGTCCAATATCATGATGGCACCCAAATTCTCTCGTTAAATGGCTAAAGGTCAACGTTGATGTTGGCTTTGAGCCATTACTAGCCAACTTGCGATAAACACTGAGAATGTCACTCAAGAAATGAGAGAAGAGAAATTTACCAAATTGACTCGATCCATCCACAAAGAGTTACGCCACGACTTGCATAAGAACACACCATCTACTCATTCCTCATGAACGACACTTGGCTTGCTAGTCTTCACTTCTATGCATTTAGATCGTCCCTTTAATAGGATTGGAAGAAATCAAGGGCTACGAGTACAGAGACATTAACCATTGTATCCAATTCTAGAGGGGGTTACTAAATATGTGTAGTGGTGATAGTGATGGACTTTCTTTGTTGGTCGTTGACTGCTAGGAGAGACTCTACGCATTTCTCATTACTCCAACTTGTTGGAATGTTAATTAATTCCAATTGCTACATATCTAATTGAGCTTTGAATCTCCATAGAGTTGAAGGGATTTGATTTAATAAATGATTGGTGTCTACAACACTATTCTCCATTTTAATATGTATTTAATGACAATTTATTGCTCTATTTTTGAATAAATAATTACATCAATGCTTAGGGAAAGTTGGAAGGAAAATGTTGTGGTTTGTTAATGTTTCCATTCAAATTATTGGACTGCATTTAAATGTATTTATAAATGTTCAATATGTAGAAGTGTGACCTCCAACAATAGGGCACCTCATAATTTATTGTGGATTTGTGTTCATTAAAGGCTCGTGTTGAAGTGGAACCTACAACCAAACAATAGAATGCTAGATTCATTTGGCTTGGTTCCGAAATTTAGAGTTAGTGGAGTATACTATTGGTTCTTTTGGAGTTTTGGTTATAGTCAAATGAATTCTTTGAATCAGAGACGAAGCCAAAGGGAATTGTAGATAGTTTGGAGTTTGATAATTGTTACTTTTCTTGTCGAAATATTAAGAATAAAGACTCTTATGCCTATTGTAGAAAAGTGAGCACAGAGGTTTGTAGAGGAGTTTGTATTCAGAATTACACCAAGAATAGGCCTCATTTTGGAAATAGAGTAGTCAACATCCTACAGAGTTAGAGTCCTGACATTAATTAACACATTGAGAACAAATAATTATTTAACATTGCATTGCAATATGGTTTCTTGTGTGTATGTTACGTGAAGAAAGGATCCAAAGAATCAATCTGAAGTAGAGGTTACACAGAGAACATAAGCCTTGTAGCCATTATAAGAACATATATCTATGCATAAGATAGATAAATAGAGAACATATTTTAACTTTTGCATAATATCCATGTTGGTGAAGCGAGTGGGCTATAAGTCCCTTGTTTACGGATCATATTGGTATTAGAGCAGTTGAATCCTTGATTATGACATAGCTACCGAAATTTTGAAGAGAGAACAAACTCAACATGGGTAAATCAAACATAGAATGGTTGAATATTTAGGGGCCAACAATGCTCAACTTCAAGGAGAGAACAAATGCTCGAAAGAGAAGGTCCATATGTTTAGACGAAGGATTCCAAAGATGGATAAGAACCTTGAGACCTCTACCAAATTATTTCCATTGCTAGAGAAGTGATTTGATGAACGTCGTGACTCCTTCACTATAATTATGGAAAATTGGGACAAGAGCAAAGTCAAACTTGTACACTTGGGAGAGAAGGTCATCCAGATGGCAGGAAGACAGGCTCACTCAGATGAAGACTTAGTAGTAGTAGGAGTTGGCATAGAAGGGGAAGCCTTGGTAAAGCTCCAAGCAACTATCTTAGAGCATCGGCAAGCAAGGCCACCTTCCATTGCCATTGTTAAAGCTAATGCCATGATCGAGGTTGCAAGCAAACAATTTTCCATAATTGTCCATTGGA
>SNQJ01S0013068.1:144249-190488 GCA_010110895.2 Picea sitchensis | reverse complement strand
TGGACCACTTCATGTTGTGATAACAAATGGGAAGAGTTTTCATTGGGGGAAACAACAACACGGTTCTTTTGAAGACTTGAAAGGGAGATAAATTAAGCACCAGTCTTGGACATTCCCAATTTTGTAGTAGTCCTTCAAAATTGAGACTAATGTAAGAGGGTATGACATGTGAGAAATCCTCATGCAATGAAGAAGACCTACATATTATCATTTCGAGTTGTTTCAAGAAGTGATGTGAAATTAACCAACCTATGATAAATAACTCTATACCTTTGTGTAAGTTAGTAGTGAAGAAATGAACACACCATCTCTTGTGAAAGGAGGTCGTGATTCACCCTGACCCCTAGCCACTTCGGTATTTTTAGAGTCAGACTAAGTTGCAATAGGCAAGGCATTACAAGTGGATGGGATTTCTATAACAATTCCATCTAGTAGTCAAGTACTAGAAATAAATTACAAACATATTTGCATATTTGTTGTCTAGACTACCCTTGTAGAAAATTGCAACTGTGGGGACAATAATGCAACTTGCATCCCATTCATTATCGTGGATTTTTGGGAGAGCGTGATCCAAAATGGAGCCAAACAAACGAATTGTTGTAAGACTCATTAACTACAAACTAACTCGACAATCAAAGAATGATAGACAAACTATGAAAGACAATTCTAATGTAAAAAATGAATAAGACAAAAGAGAAAAAAGAGAGAATTAAATGAAAAATAAATCAAATATGAGAGAAAAGAGTAAGGAATGGAAAATGAAAGGTCATGTGCGTTGACCTTCCCATTTCCCCAGCTTTGTATATTTAGTTTTGTACTTTCACTCTCAAATGGTCTTTTTTAAGGCTAAGGAGATGAGGATGGATAGAGAGCCATGAATAACATTGTAACCATAGATTGTCAAAATGAAAACTGAGCAAACATTCAATGTTGGTTTTCCTATTTGAATTTCTAGGGTAAACATTGTGTCCTTCTGTATGGATTTCTCTATGGTTTAGTGGATTGTGTTTGTTTTTAGGTTCCTTATTGCCTACAATTTTGTTTTCCATCTTCCTACAATTTGTCCCATTAATTTCTTCTCAAGAACTAACGTGATTGTGATAAAATGTATATTTTTATTGTTATTATTGATGCATGATAGTAGTTATTGAGTTCTAATGTTTCTCACAAGCATTTGGATTTTTGGATTCTTGAATTCTAAGTCGGATGAACTCTTCATGAGAAACAATAAAATTGAGAATCGTTTTATACCTTTGCTCATGTATTATAATGCTTGTGACTATATTTTTTTCGAAGTTACCCTAAGAAGTTGAGGGTTATTCAAACAAACTTGCACATTGTGGACTTTCTAATTTACTCTCACATTGGCGTCATGTCTATCATATCCAATGTATAAACCCTGTGCAATATAATAAAAAAGGTGGTATCCAATACCAGAATTAAAGGTGAATTAAAGACACGTCTCTAGGCAACAATGTTTGAAATATTATCATTGAAAGAACCCAAGGTCATGAGGTGTATCACATGAGTAATGGTAACAATATTTATCGACTATAGAAGAGGTTAAGATTTATAAATATTCGTGGTAGAAATTAAAACATTACCTTATATGTTGTTTGACATCTTAATAGTCCAATATCATGATGGCACCCAAATTCTCTCGTTAAATGGCTAAAGGTCAACGTTGATGTTGGCTTTGAGCCATTACTAGCCAACTTGCGATAAACACTGAGAATGTCACTCAAGAAATGAGAGAAGAGAAATTTACCAAATTGACTCGATCCATCCACAAAGATATATATATATGATTTTCATGATGAATTACAATTTCCAATGGACAACAATTTATCCTCTACAAAACAATTGGGGCATAACCTTTCGTGTGGGTATGTTGACCATTGAATTATTACATTAATTAATTATAACTATATTAGGTTTATTACAAATCATCCTCACTTGAAATGCTTTGACCTCGAAGCATGGGCAAGGATGGATGACTCTATATAAAGTCTTCATTTTCCCAAGTGGCTTTGTCTTCCAGTAGATTCTTTCACTTAAAAAGGTGCTCATTGAAACTTCTTGAACAAAGGGCTTTGGTCATGACTTCTAATATTCCTTCAGACTTCAGTACTAGTCTCCCTTCTTCATCCAAAAGGGACAGTTGTGTATGTATCAGAGTTGTTCGACCCAACTTTCTTCGAACATGAAACATGGAAGACATCATGTAAGTTTCCCTTCTTTGGTATTTCTAGCGCATATGCTACATGGCGAACTCTTCTTCGGACTTGGTAAGGGCCATAAAACTTGGTTGCAAGTTTATGATTTTTGTAATTTTTGAGTGAATTTTGTTTGTATGGTTGGAGTTTAACAAACACCTAGTCTCCTACTTTAAATTCACAGTCATATATTTTCAAATTACCTTGTTGCTTAATTTGATTCCTAGATTGCTTGAAATGATTTTTTAGGATATGATTAAGGATTTCATCATAAGTCGCTAAGTAGTTTTTTACAGCAGGAGCCTTGGATTTGGAGAAAAGATACTCTTTTATTGATGATGGAGGATATCCATGTAAGGCTTCAAATGGAGTAATTTTGGTCGAACTGCGATATGTGGTGTTATACCACCATTCTACACGTTGTATCCAACCATGCCACTAAGATTGATAGTCATTCACAAAATTCCTGAGGTATCCTTCAAGACATTTATTTACCACTTCAGTTTGTTTGTCAGTGTGAGGATGTTATGAAGTGCTCATGGCCAATGTAGTTCCTACATGGTGGAATAATTATTTCCAAAAGTTGCTAGTAAATTTGGGGTCCCTATCACTAATCATGACTTTGAGGAAACCATGGAGTTTATAAATATTTTTCACATAACTATTATCGATTTGGCTGGCCTTAGATTTTGAATAAATTCCAATGAAATGGACATATTTAGTTAATCGATCTACAATTACAAATATGTTATCCTTCCCTTATGATGTAGGGAGACCCGTGATAAAGTCCATAGAGACCTCAATCCATTTTTAATCTGGAATGTGAAGGGGTTTAAGGAGACTTGGAGGTACGACTGATTCAAACTTATGATGCTGATAGTTTTCACGTTGATTAATGTTGTCTCCAACTTTTCTAACAAATTATTTAAGGGGGCAAAAGGAAAGGGACCTTGACCAAGCCACCATTTCCATAGCCCTAGCCCATAAACCCACCTAGGAAGAGATAAAGAGGAGAATCTAAGAGAAGGATTGGGCCACTTATTAGTGAAGGGGTAAACAGGTTCAACCACAACCCCAAGAGCCTCGAACCCAACAAAGCACTCCTAGTCTACAACCTCAAAGGGCTTAGGATCTACAACCCCAGTAATCTTACGAAGAGAGCGACCAAGTCAACCAACAAAGACTTCAAGTGATGTTTCAAACATGTCAAGAGCTACTTGTGATTACATCAACATTGACTCGAATGCTTACTTTGCCAAATCTCGTATCTCCATCCCTTTCTTGGAGTTTGCAAAGATACCATCGCAAAGAAAGAAAATTAAGGAAATTTTTGGATTAGGTGAAGGGAATGAAGAGTCCTTTAATGATACATTGGTAATCTTGCAAACCATGGACAAATGAGGATTGAATGGAGGACATGACCCTTTTTGCATATCTTTGCGAGTGAATAACTTTTTACTACACAATTGTATGTTGGATTATGGGGCATCAACCAATGTTATGCCTCTAATAGTAATGCAACAATTAGGCCTCAAGGTAACAATACCATACTGATAAATTTGTGCCATGGATATGAGAGAAGTAGAAGTGCTTGGTGTGATAAAGAATTTCGTTGTGAAATTGAATATGTATCTGGATGTCGTGATTCTGGAAGATATTGTTGTCATCGATACCCAGACTCTTGGGGGATGATTTTATCAAGGAAATTTGCTACTCACTTAGGGGGGTCCTTACAAATGGACCTTTCATATGCTACTATCCCCGTTCGTGATGACACTTTTGTGAAGTTGGAAAGGGAAAATTTCAAATTATATCATCTCGAAGACCCTAATCAACCCATGATTGAATCTATGAACATGTTGGATGAATACTTGAATAGTCATGCTATCCTTGTTTTTTCTCTAGCACCCGAATTTAAGGAATCCGAGGATGAATTTTTTAGGAAGAATGATCATGTAGAAGGAATGCATAATCAACCTTTGGGAGGACATTATGAGAAAAGAAGACCAACCTTAAGTCACATGGGCTATTTTTATCATTTGATTATGGGTAATAAGGAAATTCAACTATACCCGTTGTTGGAGCCTCCCTTGCCACTTGATTGCATTATTCCCATATGTCATTGGAATGGGAAGAATTGTGACACAACCATTTAGTTGAAGTTAGGTCTCGGGTTTGTACTTCAATATCACCACCCTAAATTGAACCTTGAAACATTGCCCTCTATCACCAATACTTCCTTGATCCAATTTTCTCCCAGGCACATGGATGGGTTACCTAAGGATGACAAACTCATTAGATGGTTGCATTAGCTTTGTGATTTCACCTAACACATTTTTCACTAGCCACCCTTGCATAATTGATCATGAATAAGCTCTTTGGAGTAGCATTGTAGGATGTATGTTCAAATTCCATGCATTTGCTTGCCTTCATTTGTGTATTTATTTTCATGCATTGCTTGATTGATTGCTTGATGCATTTGATTGCATATGTTCTAATGCTTTATTTCCATGTTTAGACTTAGTGAATAATTTGATTTATGAAAAGTAGTATTTTTCCCCACGAGGGTGGTATATTTTCCCCTACTAATATCGTTGTCAAGTTAGATGATGTGTAGATCACAGGTCTGCGAGATATTATGGAGATCTCACACACTCCATCATTATAGTGCATGTCCACGAGTAGGAGCTAGATGTTACCTCCCAAGGGGTGATAACTTCAGAGGTACCCCCACAGGGTATCATGTTGTTGTGTTGCATGAGCCGTCTTGCTCACCTTCTCCATAGTAAAATAGTTCTTCTCATTATCCCCATCATATGCATAATTGTGCTAGGTCATATGTGGTATATCTCATCCTCCTCCCTCACATTTCAGATGACAGATGCACTTTGGATGGTACATTGTGGTTTCAATGTGACCTATCTTGACATTCCATGTATTGGTGGTTCATTTGGATGTGATGCTATAACTTCCTAGTTAGTCATGAAAGTGGTAAACATTAAAATGAAATCTGATAGCACATCATAACATACATAGTTTTATTATTTTCTTCATTGTACCTTGGGGAACCATAATTTTCCTTTAGAAGTGTTGTCATTTCTTGGGTCAACTTATACTACTGGGTAATTAGCCAAGATAGTGTTTTCCACATTCTAACCATGCTAGACACTTTCCACTTTCCTTACTTCACTTCATTCCATCCATAAAAAGCCTATCATGATCGTGTACGATTTATCAAATGTTAACATAGAGGTATAATGAAGAAAGCATGAGTCAATAAAGCTGAAAAAGGCTAGAGGTGAAGAGCAATAAAGTCAAAATCCAAAAATGTAAAACTTGAGCTATGCCACCTCACTACGAGGCAAAAGGGAGTTGTTCAATAAAATGAACACATAAAGAAAAAAGTCAAACAGGGGTAGTAATAAACAATGTCGAGGATAGATAACTCAATGCTAAAGGCTCCTTCTTGAAGGCTATTGTATAAAATACTAGTTCATGAAAGCTAGATGAATAAAATAACACGACCTATGCATATAAATGAATTTGATGGTTAAGTCTTTCCCTTCCCTTTTCCATCATTATTCATCACATTACCTATCTTCATTACAAGGAAAACACCTTGAAGTGGAGGTTTTTAGTGTTACAAGATTTGGAAAAATTAAAAAAAAAATCCTTTGTTATTCCAAGTGAAAGTTTTAATAGATGTTCCATATAACTAAAAAGTTTTGGGTGGGCGGAGGTTGTAGTGGAGGATTTTTTTTTTAGGTGCTTGTATTGGTAAACAAACGCACCAGTGTGTTTATAAGTAAAATGCCCCGGTGCATTTTTAAGCAACACGCATCGATGCATTCTTAATTAACATGCACCGGTGTGCACACACAACCACAAAGCACCGGTGCTCTTAAAGTTATTAAGCCCTAGTTCCATATTTTATGTTATATGAAACACTAGTGTTTTTATTGTTACTGTATGGACCAATACATGTTTTTTTTTTATGTAGCAATGATGCTCATATAAATATTGTGCACCAATGCTCTTATAGTTAGTCACACCGGTGCTTGTACTACCACGTGCACCAAAGGATAGTGAAGTTTTGAATAATTGAGTTGAGATGTCAACGCCATTTTTCATTACTAAGCATAAGTGCGTATATTATATTTAAAGCATTGGTGCATATATTATATTTAAAGCACTGGGTCGTATATTATATGTAGAGCACTGGTACGACTAATCGTACGTTATGTCGCTCAAAGTAATAAATATAATCAATCATACATTATGTTGCTTAAAGTAACAATGTTTTTTCACAACTGTTCTTTTAACTGAAATAAATCTCTCTCTCTCTCTCTCTCTCTCTCTCTCTCTCTCTCTCTCTCTCTCTCTATATATATATATATATATATAAGAGCTACACCGAAGCGAATCAATAGTAAAAAATTCTACAAAAATTGACTCAAGGCCTAATAAGTAGGCTACCACTATCATGCTTAAGCACATAGCAAAATCCAAGGTATACATCCAAGCAGTTGGACAGGTAATTACTTTAACAAATTGTCCTAGCAAAAAAATACATTTGCAATACATATAGTGATTGGTCGATTCTTGATTTGGTGCTTCATGTGCTTCTTCTTGATCTGGTTCAGTTCCTTAAGCGTCCATAGGCTATGTTACTCGGTCTCCTTGTTCTTCAATCCTTAAATCTTGATCACAAATTTGCTTCCCAATAGGTTTAGTCCATTGTTTAGAAAATCACAACTTCCAGTGGTAGCAGAACCAAGAGTGCCAAAGTGCTCGATATCTACAAGCAACCAACCAATTGTCCATTGTTCCAGATTGCAATTGTGAGCAGGAGGAGATAAAACATGTAACCACAACCCATAGATATAAACCCCACCTAAATCCCTAGAGGAAATGACTAGGGTTATGGTAGAATTAGGATACTGAAGAACATACCCAATACTTGTGAAACTTCTTCTAGAATACACCCAATTCCAAAAAATGACAACAACAACAATTCGTAAAAACTCAGTGTTTTCCACAACCTACAATTAGTGATACATACCATATTAATAGCATGAATTAAAGAGGAATTTTCAGGGGACCTCAACCCAGAAAAAAAATACCTAGAGATTGACTTTAAAACATCGAACCACAACCCATCTTCGATACCTCCTCCAGAGACAAGATAATTCACAATGGTATTCAACCCATAATAAAAAAATCCATTATCATAAGACCCATTTAAGTGATCTATGACTATTTCTAAATCACCCAACCACAAACCATCTTTAGTACCTCCTCTAGAGACAAAGGAATTCACATACAAACTTAGAATTTCATGATTAAATATCATAGTAACAGGAAGTTGTGAGTTAAAATGCACTGAAGAAGGGTGAGGGCACCTAGAAGCCAGACTGAACCTAGATAGATAACCATACAATCCTTTTATTGAAAGACCAATGCTCAATATTGTTGCTTTCCACTGCAAAGGTATTTCACAAACTTGATTATGAATCCCTCCACACTACACTTACCAGAGACACGGCCATAGAAGAATAAAACAACCATGTCTATGCCGCAAGAGTTAAAACCTTCACATGCATCGAAATGAATGCAACCCTCGAAATCAAAGCCAAGGATATGTGCAACCTGCAACCAATTAAATGTTGCACTCAACCAAACATCCCAAAAATGTATTGCACCTTCCATGGTCATTATGGGATATGGAGTTGTCGATGCCTCCCATTCAAAATGAAAAATATTTTTCGAGTTGTGAACCCACTTTGGCCCATTTATCTGCTTAAATATTTAATTCTCGCTTGATGTGGTACAAATATTTCTCTTCGAAGTCCTTAAGAATAGTGAGAGAGCGATACATAACTCTAGTGATAACACTTCCCCCAATGCAATATTTTTTTTATAATAGCCTTTATTATCAACATGGAATCGTCGAGGATTACCAACTTGGATATTCCCAATGATTTGGCCAACCTAATGCCTTAAAATTGGCCATAAGCCTCTGCCTCATTGTTAGAAATTGTCCCTAGACCCCATGTGTAACAGACAATTATATTTCCTCCGTGATTACACATTACTCCCCCCCT
This sequence comes from Picea sitchensis, assembly GCA_010110895.2. Classification (NCBI taxonomy): domain Eukaryota; kingdom Viridiplantae; phylum Streptophyta; class Pinopsida; order Pinales; family Pinaceae; genus Picea; species Picea sitchensis. Next base: position 182,168 of record SNQJ01S0013068.1, on the reverse strand, counting down.
CCGCACTTGTCACCCCTTGTTTTTTCACAATTGTTAGCACCGATGCTTTCATTTAATTAATGGGCGTCGATGCGTACTGATAAAAAAACGCACCACTGTATATTTTATGGAACACATTGTTTAGTGAGTTCAAAATAATACAGTTCATTGATATGTATATATTTTAATTAATTATTTTTTTAACAAATTTTATATTAATCATCTCAAAATCAAATATTTTTTATAATAATTTTTTTTTTATATTTTTGTTATTGCATTTGGATATAATGATTGCATTAATGCATTATCGAACGAATTATACCTATGTTATTTGTAACAATGAAAATCATCCATATATTAATTAATCAACAACACAACATTTTACCACATCCATTGCAATAAAATAAGAAATCAATTTTATTATATATGAATAAGAAACCCATCGTCATGCAAAATGGGATAACGTAAAGGTCCACAATAATCGAAATGCAACTAATATGCAATTTTTACACTTCTTGGTAACGTGCCCTCATGCAATTGGGACATTATGTCGAGTACATTAAACAAAATCCCTAATTTTCACAGACAAATATTCCAAAACATACAACTTGCAGTGACATTCAATTATATTGATTGTCATTCATCACTTGAACTGTTGTCATCACTCGAGCTACGTGTATGCCTCATTTCTTCATCACTTGAACTGTTGTCATCACTCGAGCTACGTGCATGCCTCATTTCTTCATCACTTGTAGGCAATATTCTACTTTGGTTATTTAAACTAATGTTTTCTTCATCACTTGTAGGCAATATTCTACTTTGGTTATTTAAACTAATGTTTTCTTCATCAACTTGTTTTTGATGTTTCGCTTGTTCGTGATCTAATTACAAACATAGAAATAAAGTGTAATAAGTAAATTTAAATGTAGATATATAGTAGAATATGCATGATTGTGTAAATAAAAAAGCGTACCATAGAAATGAGTGATTCATAAACAATACACATGTTTTCGAAGTCATGTCGCATGCCATGTCTCAAAATCTCTTATGTTGGTTGTTCTCCATACTTTGTTTCTTGCATGTTTAATATGCCATAACAAAGCATGGTTGATATAATTAATATAAAAGTTTATTATTGTTCCATTAACTATAAAACAAGGAAAGTTAAGCAACATAACTACTTACATATCGTTTAATTAAAACTTGATACTTCAACATATACTCACAACCCTGACTTAACCCAATGTTGATCAATTCATTTGTTGGATCTTCTTGTTAATGTTTAAGCCATTATTATAGATGTTTGCATTTCATTAGATAACAATAGCATAATCCAAGATCACTGAGAAATACACAATCACAAGAGACACAACATTTATCCTGGGAAACCCTCTAGGGGAAGAAAACCCAGCAAAACTTCTTTAATATAGATAACCAATACAATGCAAAGAGATCTCTTATGCTAATACATAAAGTCCTCTCCCAGATATGCGCCACTCTCTCTCTCCTTCTTCTCCAGCAGCAGATCTAAACTTGTCTCTTATAATGAGCAAGTGAGTTGTGTCTATGTGAGGCACTAGCCTCTTTTATTTATACAAGTCTGGCACGTGTGAAGTGTCTCTTCACTGGCAGGGCCGACTTCTCAAACTGGGTGGGTAAACCCAACTTTATTATGTTTCTGGGCTTCTTTAATATTTGTTGGGGCCGACTTCTTATTCTTCCTATTACAATTGTCTTTTGACCAATCTGCAAAAGGGGATTTCGTCCTATTACAATAAACGACATGATCAATCCACAATGGGGATTGATCCTATGAATAATATATCAATAATAACAAGAATACTCTTTGTAGTTACATTATTTCAACACTCCCCCTTAACAAAAAGGATATTCTTCAGCGGCATCATGCGAGAGAGAGAGGACAGCATCATCAACAACATCAGGTAGGTGAGAGGACAACATCATCAATATCATCTTGGAACATTGACTCGCGTATCTATAAATCATTGGAAGTTTTCTTCATCGGCAGCATCGTCATTCTCAAAGGAATGCCATCATCCTCTGCATCAATATGTATTAGTATAAAAACGGATACATCATCATCATCACAGCACAAGGTTGTCTCATCATAATACAAGACTGCCTTTACGTCACAACTGTCAAGCTGGAAGCTCAAAGACAAGGTTGTCTCATCATAATACAAGACCGTCTTTACTAACCGGCCAGCTGCTGGAAGCTCGGGACTTGTCTCATCTCAATGTCTTGCTTTTACCGCCATAGCACTCAAGTCGGAAGTGGCGATAATTAGGACCTGCTTTATGTCACAAACATCAAGTCGAAAGCACGCATTCAGTCCTTATCCCATCGCCTTGCTTCTTTATCGCCACAAGACTCAAGCTTGAAGCGCAAGATACTGCCCCACTTTTACCGCCACAACCATCCGGCTCAAGTAGGATACTCGACTGGCTTCTTTACATCACAACTACTGCTAAAGCTCGCCGCTGTCTCACTATGTCATCTTGCTTTACCGCCACAACCATCGCTCCAAGCAAGGTACACATCTCATTCCTCGCTTTACCGCCTCAAAACCTGGCCCCAAACTAAACAACATCCCAAGTGCTTTTCCTCGCCGTAAACACTTCCCTACTTCCAATCTACATCAAGATATCCACTTTCACGTGAAATCATGATCTCCATCATACGAGACCATAACGGCCGTACCGGTAAATTTCATCACGTTTTGCGCCTACGCGGTGAACATCGCCCTGGTTCTGCACTAAACCGACCTAAGTATGCCTTCCACTAAGAAAACAAATGTCCTGGTCCGGTGTTCGCCGAGTACATTAACCATCTAATATGTCTCAGATAGTGTGGCATCAATCAATTATATATCGGCATTGATCAACAAATTTTAAGCTTCACTTCCATGGGTGTATTCCATAACAGCATCCAAAGCATGTCATATCTCTTTAAGATTTCGACCGTACTTCCCTTGGTTAAGGAAGATCCTCCTTTTCAGACTCGCTTAATCAAGACCTAAGAAATAATGCATTAGGCCAAGGTCTTTCATTTCAAATTCTCGGAGGTAAGTCTCTTTTTACATCTAGTGATGAGATTTTCTTCTAGTTAAGAATAAGTCATCCACATATAGCAAGTAAGATTAATCGGCTCATTATTCATAATTTTTTGAAGTAGAGATTTGAGTTTGTTTTACACTTGATAAAGCCTAAGCTCGTCAAAAAAAAACTGTCTATACGGCCACACCCAGCTCTAGGAGCTTGCTTCAATCCGTGAGTAAGGCTTTCTTCAACTGGCAGACATGAGACTTCAATCTTCAACCAACCTCTTCAAAACCTCGAGGTTGCTCTATATACACTTCCCTTTGATAACACCGCTTAGAAAGTTGTCTTCACATCCATCTCGTACAACTTCCACTTCATCTTAACCGAAAGAGCTATGGGATGGTTCTGATCTAAGTGTATTTGGCCACATGAGTGATTGTCCCTTCATAGTCAATGCCTCCTTCCTCGAAAGCTACGAAATGCACAAATCTTGCTTTTTGTTTCTCAATACTTCCATCAAGAACATGTTTTATTTTGAAGAGCTATCCGAGGATACCACATCTTTATTCTTCTATTCTGGGAACTATTTCCATACTTCATTCTTTCATTATGGATTGGTATTCCTCTCACATGGAATCTTCCCATTCCTTCCTCTAAATGGCTTCTTCAGCATGTAGGCTCCCTGCTCTAGGAGATCAAGCACATCAAAGCCATGTAACCTGAGAATGGATTTGGTCTTTTCACCCATTTCGTAGTTCCTTCAGGAACACCATACCTTCCATCTTGAATAAGTTCTCAGCCCAAGTCGGCTTTATTTTATGGAGGATCGCCATTCCAGGAGGTTCTTGAACTTCTTACTATATCATGGTCTCTAGAAGTTCTCATCGTAGCAGGACTTCCCTCACTAGTTCTCAGCCTCTAGGAACCTCCTCATTGGTGATTGGGATTTACAGGTCTCTCTTCATATACCTCTTCAAGTCGGCATAGTTTAGATTTCTTGAGCTACCTTTATCAAAGGTCACACCCTCACATCTCGGCGTGATGTTGACTTGGTATATAGATTGTGAAGGCCTTGGACACCTAGTATCCTTACAAATATTCCCTTCTTTCTTCAAGGGTCCAACTTGTTTCTTTTCTTTAGGTATATCAACAAACACTGGACAACCAAATAACTTGAGATGGCTTACCTCCTGCTTCTTTCCGGTGAACATCTTTCTGTCTTGAGTCCAAGTGCACTAAGGGATAATCGGTTCTGCACATAAACAACTGCCATTGTTGCTTCTTCCCATAAGCACATAGGAAGATCTTGATCATGGATCATAGTCTTCACAGCTTCCAGTATGGTTCTGTTCTTCCGTTCAGCTACACCATTTTGTTGGGGATTATAGGGAGTAGTGAGTTCCCTCTTGATACCAACATCTTTGCAGAAGTTCACAAACTCTTTTGAGGTATATTCTCCTCCATTATCTGACATGAGTATCTTGATCTTTCTTTCAGAAAGGTTCTCTATCAAGGCTTTGAATTCCTTGAACTTATTGAACACTTCATCTTTTGTCTTCAAGAAATGTATTCAGGTCTTACGAGAGTAATTATCAATGAATGATACATAATATACATACCTACTAATGGAGGAGGATGGCATTGGGCCACACACATCTGAATGGATGAGTTCTAGGACTCCTTCTGTCTTGTTGTCCCTCTTTGAAAACGGGTTCTTGATATTCTTCATTTGTGCACATCCATTGCATACGCCTTTATGGTCACCTTTGAGTTCTGGTAAACCTGTGACTGCTTTGCATATGTATGGTAGTTCCTTGTAGTTGATGTGGGGTAATCTTCTATGCCAAAGTTCACATGATTTTTCAATGGCGTGGGTCATAGCAGCCTCTGAGTGACCCTTTAATTTATACAAGCCATTTTCTTCATTACCAATGATGATTGCTTCATTTAAATTTTCTCCTTTATCCCACATAAGAACTTCTCCATCTATAAAGGCAACTCTTAAACCTTTCTTTTCTAAACCTGAAATGGAGAGTAGGTTCTTCTTCAAGCCTGGTACATAGAGTATGTCCTTCATTTTTAGTGAATTCCCTGAATTCAGTTTATGGTTTGATTCTCCCATTCCCTTGATGGGATATTGGTAATCATCTCCAAGTGTCACTTTCTGAGAAAACTTTTTCTCTGAGATAAAAGAGAGACTATTTCTTTGTCCCGTCATGTGCTTGGATGCACCACTATCAATGAGCCAAGTGTCCTCTCTAGGTGTTACAGATCCTGAGAGGGCCAAGATCAACACATGGTCTTTGATCTCCTCTCTTATCATCTTTGCGGGTGGCTCTTCATCTTCGACTGCATGGGCATGGAGCCTCTTTTGTTTTCTCTTGTATTCTTCTCGTCTGGCAGGACAAAACTTTGAAATGTGCCCCATCTTGTCACAATGATAGCATTGTACATATGAGTAGTCTATTTCCTTTCGTTGTCCTCTATTCTGAAATCTCCTTGGATGAGATTCTTTATGATTGAATTTATTTGATTGTTGAGGCTCTTAATGAGTCTCCTTATGGAAGTAGGTTTTCTTCCTTCCTCCTTTGGTGTGAGTAGCTAGGGCTTGATCATCATCCCTTGCTAGTAACGCTTCCCGATTCGTTACTCTTGTTTCTTCTTGGATGCATTCTTCCCATAGACTGTCAAACTTCAGTTTCTCCTTTCTGGCTCATATCGTCTGGATGAAAGCATCCCAAGGTCTTATGAGACCATTTAGGGCCGTCATTATGAGTTCGTCTTCGTCTATGGTATCTCCAATAGCTTCTAGCTATTCTTTGAATTCTGAGATTCTGGAGAAGTATTCCTGAATCATTTCTCCTTTCTGCATCCTTGTATTCTTCAGTTGACTTCTAAGATTCATCTTCTGGTTTATGTTCTTTCCTTCATATAGTCCGGTCAAGGCATCAAACATCTCTTTCGGAGTCTTCTTTGATGACACATAAGGAATCAGGTGGTGTTTGATTGAATCTGCAATGATTCTTTTGACCCTTATTGTGTCCTTTTGATGCTTTGCCTTTTCTGCAGCATCGTCGAGTTCCGGTACTTCGTCTTCGATGAATATTGCTAGGTCATTCTCTTCAAGAATGAGGCCAATCCTATACTTCCAGGAACACAAGTTTTCCACCCCTTCTAACTTGTCAACAAGCTTAATGCTTGTAGACATCTTTACCTGGAGCTAGGAAAATGACCGAAAAATGAAAGTGCTCAAAATAAAAAAACTGAACTTACCAGGAGGTGCGCTTGGCTGAGGCGAGTAGCCTGGTGTGTTTGGATCTGAGAAAATCCAACTTTTGCTTCTCCAAATCTGATCTGCGGATTTCTGGACTGGTGCTTCTAGTTTTTTGGTACCTCTAGTACTTTGGTACTTCTGTTACACTGGTTTTCTGGTACTTCTGGTACACTGGTTTTCTGGTACTTCTGGTACACTGGTTTTCTGGTACTTCTGGTACTGTATGAAACTAGGGTTTCACTTTCTGGGAGATCCAGCCACTGAAAAGGTGCGCTGAGGGTGCCAAACTGATCCTTAGGGGAGGGCGCACTTTTCTAGATGGTTTCGGGGCTGAAAAGCTTTACTAATAAAAATCCATAATTTTCATGTACGGTAACAGTGACGTTTTTCACTTGTGAAAGATGCTTCCTTCAGCTTGGCTCTGATACCATGTTAATGTTTAAGCCATTATTACAGATGTTTGCATTTCATTAGATAGTAATAGCATAATCCAAGATCACTGAGAAATACACAATCACAAGAGACACAACATTTATCCTGGGAAACCCTTTAGGGGAAGAAAACCCAACAAAACTTCCTTAATATAGATAACCAATACAATGCCAAGAGATCTCTTATGCTAATACATAAATTCCTCTCCCAGATATGTGCCACTCTCTCTCTCCTTCTTCTCCAGCAGCAGATCTAAACTTGTCTCTTAGAATGAGCAAGTGAGTTGTGTCTAATTGAGGCGCTAGCCTCCTTTATTTATACAAGTCTGGCACGTGTGAAGTGTCTCTTCACTGGAAGGGCCGACTTCTCAAACTGGGTGGGTAAACCCACCTATATTATATTTCTGGGCTTCTTTAATATCTATCGGGGCCGACTTCTTATTCTACCTATTACAATTGTCTTTTGACCAATCCACAAAAGGGGATTTGGTCCTATTACAATAACCGATATGATCAATCCACAATGGGAATTGATCCTATGAATAATATATCAATAATAACAAGAATACTCTTTGCATTTACATTATTTCAACACTTCTTGGTATGTTAGTACCTATTAGAAGACATCCATGGACGAGTGTAAATTAATTATTTAAATATAAAGATCACAACAAATATGAAAACTTGAGTAAGGCCGAAAACGTACGTACTCACAAACTTTGCAATCAACCATTTTATTCCTTGTCGTCATGTCTTATGTCTTGAATGGGTTCTATTTTTTATTCTTTTCTACAACAAAGCAATTGAAAATTAGTATTTCATATGATAATTAAATTCGATGTACATAAAAGAATAAATGAATGATTACATATCTTTGATGCACGTTGTTGTTGGGATGCCTCCTCGTGTGATGCAATTATGTTAATTTATTTTACCATCTCGTCGTACACTTTTTTGGACATCCCTATCAACATGTATTTTCTTTCCCCTCATTTGTTGCTTGGAATTTTCATAATCTTTTTGAAAAACAAAAAAACACAATAATTTTTTTTAAATGGACATGAAAGTAAATATAGCAAAAAAAATTAATTTGTTAATTTTTGGAACATATTATAGAAAAACTTGTTTAGTAATAATACATTTTAAATGATTCTTTTTTTTTATTGTAAGTTTTTACTATTGCGCTCGCACGAGTGTAGACGGATTGGCAAGTGTCGTGTAAATGGAAGGAAATTTGTAAAAATGAAGTCTCATGTTAGATTCTCACCCGGATTTACTCGTGCGCCATTCTTGCGGGCTAGGTGGTTGCACCTGGGGTTATAGTGGTAGACGACGGGGATCGACCCCGTGTCACACGAGTACGAGAACCGCCAGTTGCCGATTCCCCCAGTACAAAAAAAAAGAAAAAAAAATGTTTTTACTATTGCAAGTTTCACGGGTCTCATTGACCAATGCTTCGTAAACACTTCCTATAGTTATGTTTAACCTGATTCTTGGAGTCATTGGATTGATTTTTGTAAGTGGAAAGTACATTTATACGTTCTTTCCAATATATCCCTCAAAGTACATGTATTGGTGGTTCATTTGGATGTGATGCTATAACGTCCTAGTTAGTCATCAAAGTGTTAAACATTAAAATGAAATCCAATATCACTTCATAACCTACATAGTTTTATTATTTGCCTCGTTGTACCTTGGGGGACGATATTTTTCCTTTAGAAGTGTTGTCATTTCTCAGGTCAACTTGTACTACTGGGTAACTAGCCACGATAGTGTCCACATTCTAGCCATGCTAGAAACTTTCCACTTTCCTTGTTTCATTTCATTCCATCCATAAAAGGTCTATCTCGATCATGTATTACTTATCAAATGTTAACATAAAGGTATAATGAAGAAAGCATGAGTCAATAAAGCCGAAAAGGCTAGAGGTGAAGAGCAATAAAGTCAAAATCCAAAAATGTAAAGCTTGAGCTATGCCACCTCACTACAAGGCCGATGCCCCTGGTCCCTAACTTGTCCATGGATATCTAAAGAAAAATAGAGTTTTTCAATAGTATGAACACATAAAGAAAAAGGCAAAAACGAGTAGTAAGAAACAATACCAAGTATAAGTAACCCAATGCGAAACGCTCCCTCTTGAAGTCTACTGTATAAAATCCTATCTCATGAAAGCTAGATGAATAAAATAACAAGACCTATGCATATAAATGACTTTAAGGGTTATCACATGAAATCTTTCCCTTCCCTTTTCCATCATTATTAATCACAGTACCTATCTTCACTACAAGGAAAACAACTTGTAGAAGAGGTTCTTAGTGTTGCAAGATTTGACAAAATTTTCAAAAAAAACTCCGCTATTATGAGTGGAGGTTTTAATAGATGTTCCACATAACTAAAAAAAATTGCGTGGATGGAGGTTGTAGTGGAGGCTTTTTTTTCGGCGCTTATATTCGTAAACAAACACATCGGTGTGTTTATAAGTAACTTGCACCAGTACGGTTTTCAGGTATACGCACATATGCGTTCTTAATTAACATGCACCAGTGCACACACACAATCACAAAGCATCGGTCCTTCTAAACTTATTATGCCCTGGTTACGTATTTTATGTTATATGAAACACTCATGCTTTTATGTCACTATACGAACCGGTACATGTTGGTTTTTTATGCAACAACGATGCTCGTATAAATATTATGCACCAAATCTCTTATAGTTAGTCACATCGGTGGTTGTACTACCACATGCAACGAAGGATAATGAAATTTCAAATAATTGAGGTGATATGTCAGTGCCATTTTTTGTTACTATGCACTGATGTGTATATTATATTTAAAGCATTGATGCATATATTATATATAAAGCACCGATGCAACTAATCGTACATTATATCGCTTAAAGTAATAAATATAATATCAATCGTATGTTATGTCACTTAAAGTAACGATTCTTTTCACAATTGCTTTTCTTTTAACTGAAACTAAACTTTATATATATATAAGATGCGCCAAAGTGAATCAACAGTAAAACATTTCTACAAACATCGACTCAAGGCCTAATAAGTTTACTACTACTATCATGTTTAAGTATTGTTATCGTGCAAGTTGTAGGTTTGGAAAAGCCTGACCCAACCAAGGAACAAGTGATACAACTATGGAATCCTACACCCAATGTCACCTCGATGTAGGTCTCGCACTTCAAGCGTGACTAGGTCACTCTAAGGAGGCGATCTCGGTGACCTTAGGGGGATTGAGACGGAGATGGAAGGAAGTGTAAATGGAGCCCCTATAGGTCAAGTCTAAATGGAGTGAGTGGTAGGGAGATATGCCTTGTAAATCAAGTAATGGTTGCCCCACGGGTATGGTGCTTTTTCGGATGATTGTACCTGCCCGAGACACAAGAAAACACACCTTGCAACAATATATGTTAGTTGGATCAGCAAGTTAAGATTGTTGTCCCTAATTTGCAGCAACATATGAAAGTATACATCAACAAGAAAAAGATACTATAAGCTGCTCAATAAATTCTAAGGATCAAGTAGAAAATGCAAGAGAAAAACTAGCAATTGACTAGCTAAACTCAAGGTGAAAAACTAATACTCTTAGCATAAAAGATAAGGTTGTTGTAAACACTTGTCTACAACAAATTATATCAGCCTTATGGCTGTAACATTCAAGACATTTCAGTAAGAAAATCAGCCACTAAAATCCCCTCAAACTTTTCCAAAAAATGTGCTAGCACAAGGAGAGTAAATGTGCAAACTTTGAGCAAAAACGAATGGTTGATAAGAGAGTTATTAAAGCAAGTATTGTAGGGTTTCTGCAGCCCTAATGGCTGAAGATGAAAATTTGTAACAACAACAATAAGTAGCCCTTAGATGAGGACACCCTAGTGGCTGTGAGCTTCCCAAGGCACAAGGAAAACAATCCACTTTGCAAGAAGTAAAAATGACTGAAATTCACGTTTCCCAATGCAATATTTTATTTCTCCAATGCAACAAATTAATGACTAGTGCTTTTACTATTGGGTTAATGGAGTCACAAGGAGCTTAGAGAATCTACCTCCTTGGTGGTGTAATCCCTTTTACTTCCCAAGGCAATTTTCTCTAAGCTAGGGTTTAAGCTAAGAGGGTGTACGCCCTTATACTTCTCTCAACAAACCCTTGTCAATAAATGAGATGAAGCAAAAATGGTGAAGACCATTGTGGGGGTGTATGCCCTTATACTTCCCACCTATCTCCTAGCGCAACAATACTTGACTTGAATAAAATGATAGCAAGAGAGTAAAAACCATACCAATATCAAGAGAGATGCTAAGACAATCCACCAAAAGAGCTAGAAAATAACCTTCCAAGGATAGTGCATCACTTCTTCCATTAACCATTCACAATGATAGCCATACACAAATGCACAAGAGCTAAAGAGCTAAGGAGGCCGAAAATTTCAGACCAAAACCTCTCACAAGAGGAGAGTTATGATATAAAATGAGATCTTATAATCTCTATTTAGACAAAAATTAGCCAGCATGGCTTGTCCACAAAATAAGGAGTAAAACACAAGATTAGGGGTCAACAACCCTAATCTTTTCCCCTTAACACAATAATATTAAATAATTCACTTAGAATTTCATCTTTTGCACAAATTAAACCCTAATTAAGGATGACATCACCCCTAGAGGGGGTGTTTTTCCACTTTGAGGAGGTCGTTGGCGTTGGAGAAGCATGGAAGGGCCTCCCAAGGCCATGTGTCAAGCATCTAGGTGATCTCATCGTGGTGAAGATGTTCTTCTCCTCAAAACTTCCAAGTGAAAATGAGTGGCACCTCACCACCAAGACCTAGCCCCCAATATCATGATGTCATGCTCAAAAGTGGGACGTTTTTCCCCTCCTGGGTAAATCGTTTGGCAAGGAATGGGTGGGATAGGTTGTCCAAGCCATCATCAAGGTCACCCGAGTTGTCTTTATCTCATCTGGCATGCAGGCCCCTGGCGTCCAACCTGTGGTCTTGTAGCCCATGGAAGCCCAAACTAGGCTTGTTCTCCCAAAACTGCCCACCAGCTAGGTTCTGTAAAGACAAGTGAACATGCCCTCCAAGGATCTCAAGTCATAACATCATGATAAGTGGATCCAATAAATAAATAATCCATCTAAGCATGTGCATCAAAGATTACTATATCAAACAATTAACAACTCAAAGACACTATGTGACTTGTCAAGCCTAAGTATGGGAGGGTTGACGAGGTGTCCTATTAGGTAGGTCTTACCCTAGGTCAAGGAGAGCCTCCAAGAGGTCCCTTTCTAAGCCACGTAAAGTGTATGAGGTGGATGGGGTCAAGACTGAATGGGCATAGGGCTCATGACATACTAGAGGTCATAGTGTCTCATTCATGGGTGACTTTGTAGAGGGTGTGTGATAGATTCGTCTGCAATGCACTTTTTCCAAGCCCATCATTTTCCTTTTATCTTTCTTTATTTATATTTTCTTTAGCACAAGGAGAGGTTGAAGGTCATTTCCCTGGCATGGTGACCAAATGGTGGTAATGTCACCCACAAATGCATAATTAAAATGAGAAGGTTGGCTCATGATGCGACCCCCTTTCTCTCAGCCATCCAACTAAGAGTCACTGCTCTGGTTTGGTGACCAGATAATGACAATGGCATACCACTAGATATCCATGGACGTGATAGGTTAGCTCGTGATGAGACCTTGTATCCTTCAATCTACCTTTCGAGCATTTCTTTGTTATATTATGGGCCCAGTTTTATTCAAAGATAAGTGTTTTATTGCTTTCTTGAGTGATCCCTGGGCGAATCAGTTCATATGGATTTTATCTTTTACCCAACACCAACCCCTCTGGGTCTTTAGCCCCTTCTTCCCATAGAATGACGGACAACCCCTTCTTTCGTCAATACACCCTAAAATCCCAAGAGATAAGGAAATGGAGGGGAATAATGATGGAAAATGGTAAGTATGGTCGGGAGCGGTATGATGGTTCATTAAGGGATTTCCCAACAACAAACCCATTCCCAAAGAAGACCACTTACTAGGGCACAATGTCAACCACCAAGGTGAAGCAGGGCAAAAGGCATAATGTCCAAGTACATATCATAAAATCTAGAGCAATCTAAGATACAACATAATCAAATAGCTTAGGTATTGAAATGATGCTCACCATAATATTGACTTGTACCTCATGGAGCAAGACCCACTACCTTCTGGAAGCCAACTGGTGTGGTGGATTCCATCTGTAAATCTGTGACCATCTGTGGTGGTGAGTGGGTTTTTCATCTGTGCAAAGGAGTAATGTTGGTCATGTAGTCTCTCAGCATTCCATATCTGCAACCTGAGGGCCCCGAGACATCATCTCCTTAGTTATCCACAAAATGGGGATAACAAGTACACAAAAAAATCCAAGGTATATGAGGGTTGGGATGGGGGAAATAATAGAGAAAACATATTATCATCCAAGCAGTTTCACTGGTAATTACTTTAAGAAACTGTCCTCGCAAAAAAATACATTTGTAGTACATCTAGTGATGGGAAGATTCCTAATCTAGTGTGTCATGTGCTTCTTCTTGATCTGGTTCAGTTCCTTCGGCCTCCATAAGCTCTGCTACTCGATCTCCTTATTCTTCAATCCCTGAAACCTGATTTATAGATGCAGGTTGTGATTTCTGAGGTAGCACCAATGACCTTAATTGCTGAAATTCCTATTCCAAAAGTTGAATTTGTTAAAGGAGAGATGCAACAATATAGTCCAAAGTCCCTATGTTGCCCATGACTTGCCTAAGGTCCAAATTGTTACCTTCAATTATTTTTTCGTGTCTGTGCAATATGCACTTGATGTCGCTCCAAGACGAATCCATATTATGATAGATTTGGTTCCCAATATTTTTAGTCCACTATTTAGAAAATACCCAATTTCCAATAGTAGCAGAACCGACAGTACCAGAGTGCTCGATATCTGCAAGCAGCCCAACAATTGTCCATTGTTCTAGATTGCAATTGTGAGTAGGAGGAGAGAAAACATGTAACCACAACCCACAAATGGAAAACCCACCTAAATCCCTGGAGAAAATGACTAGGGTTATGATAGAATCAAGATATTGAAGAACATACCTAATACTTGTGAAACTTCTTCCAGAATAAACACAATTCCCATAAATGACTACAACAACAATTCATAAAAACTTAGCGTTATTCCATAGTGTACAATTGGAAACATGAACCAGATTAACAATGGGAATTGAAGAGAGACTATCAGGGGACCTCGACCTAGAAAGAGAATACCCAGAGACTGACTCTAAAACATGAGACCACAACCTATCTTCGATACCTCCTCTAGAGTCAAGAGAATTCACAATGGTCTTCAACGCACAATAAAAAACACATTATCAGAAGACCCATTTAAGTTCCCCTTGACTATTTCTAAATCGCCTAACTACAAACCATCTTCGGTACCTCCTCTAGAGACATAGGAATTCACATAAAAACTTAGAATTTCATGATCAAATATCAGAGTAACAGGAAGTTGTGAGTTCAAATGCACTGAATAAGGGTGAGGGAACCTGGATTAAAATGCATTGAATAAGGGTGAGGGTGAGTTAAAATGCAGTAGATGGGGCATGGTATGCCTTCTTACAATTTATGGCGATCAATCTTACTAGTTGCCCAGGGTGAGAACAATTTATGCCTTCTTGAATATCTTCCTAGTTGTCTAGGGTGAGAACAACCGCTTCAGAGATTCCCTTCTTGAGGTAGAATTCAACACATATCCTTGCACATGAGTAGAGTTGTCATTTTGGTTAAACACAATCTATATACTTTCCTATGGAGTTCCCAATACTTGGAAAGGCATCATTATTCCAATAGTGAAAAGGCAAATGGGGAAGTCTTACCTAGACAGGAATTGCCGAAGGAACATCATTCTCTGGACTAAAGTCTGGAATCCATTTATTTAGGTACATTCCTCTTGCTCCTAAAAAATATGGGCTACTGCAAAAAATTAAATCCCTATCTTCCTTGTGTTCAAGAAGAAATGCGAAAAACTATTTCCCACAGAAGCAATGACTCATAGGGCCTTCAATTAATGGCTTCCAGTTTTTTCCCAACTAGAACCCTATTGTTTTCAGAGATGGACAAATACCTATAAATTGTCCAACCAGTCCTCGATCATCTAAATATAATGATTTATTTCTTGGTAGAGTGGGGGGGAGCGCAACCTTTGGCATTCCATCAAATTTCTTAACAAATTTTGTGGGTTGCAATTTCAATGATTTAAAGAGGAAGAGACAATCACTTGGAGGGAAATGGCTTCATCATCAAGAGGGGGCGGAGGCCCCCTCCCCACAGACTTAGATATCAAATCCATACACGAACAACACTAGCACATACATGGTTTTCATTAGAGCCCTTTGTACATATCAATTAATTTAAAAACAATGAGCAATAATGTTAATCGTTAACATATTCATAATACATCTTATAAATCAAACAACAACAACATCAACATGATATGAACAAAACATAATATACATGAACGATATACATGTCAAATATAGATTTCATCAAAATCAATAAACATGTCAAATATACATCTCAAGTCAAATATAAAACAATCAATATGTATGTCAAATGGTACCACTGCTAGCTAGCTCCAGCACCAGAGCTAGAGGCATCGATGTCTTTTCTCCAAGAGGTAGAGCCATGTGTATCGGTACCTATGTCAAAAATCAATGACAAAAGTATACTCTCAAATGATTCTCCACTAGTATCAACCTCATGTGTAGCACCAGATGTGAAAACAATGTCCACAAAATCAATAGCTTGTGACACATGTGGAGGAGGAAGAGGATCGGTGGATGGTGACACAAGTGGAGGAGGAGGAGGAGGATCGGTGAATGGTGACAGATGTGGAGGAGAAGTAGGCAGATTAGTGGATGGTGACACAAGTGGAGGATCAGGAGAAGGAGGAGGATCAATCGATGGTGACACATGTGGAGGAGAAGCAAGAGGATAGGTGGATGGTGACACATGTGGAGGAGAAGCAGGAGAATCGTGGGATGGCGACACATGTGCAGGAGAAGCAGGAGGATAGGTGGATGGTCACACAAGTGGAGGAAAAGGAAGATTCGTGTATGGTTGCACATGTGGAGGAGAAGCAAGAGAATCAGTGGATGGTGACACATGTGGAGGAGGAGGAGGACCAAGTGTTATAGAATATGTGGGTCGGTGTCCTGATGGGTCACATGGAGTGGAATCACGAACAACATCCATCAATGTCTCAATGTGGTCGATGGCACCAAAAATATGATGCATCAATGATGTCATGCCGCGAGGAAAGGTCGCCCACATCGTAGATAGGTCTGGTACCCGTAATATCCTTCGAACCGGTACGGGTACCACTCCCCGGCTAGCCATCATACCACGTAAGCGATCCACCACCTCTATCCAAACTCCCCGGTCAGGCTTGCGTGGAATGTCGGGTCTATGTACTAGAGGTCACTACTCTGGTGCCTCCTCCATCTCCTCATCCTGTTGGGGAGGCTCACCCCCAACATATGTGTCAATATCTACAAAACAATAGATAATAATAATAAGACAATTGAAACAAAATTTTATAATAAATTATATGTGCATTAAATAAGACATAAAAATATGCATTTACATTTATCAAAACACAACGATAAAATTACCTCTCTCATTTGGTGGTTCGATTGTTGTAAATAGGATGTTTGGACATCCTCTCCAATCCATCCCTGCATATGGGTATTGTACAACATTGAGGATAGGATTGTCCTCTCCAACGAAAAATCACATACCTCCATATCGACTGGAGTACATGACCACTCTGGTTGGCCCCTATTGGGAAACAATTGTCCCCACATGCGCATACACGCATCAAACATAGGCCTACTAGGAAAGAGGGGTACTCCTGGTCGAGTGGAATGAACCCTCCCAAAAAACAATGTAAATAACTCTAACGTGAATGGGAAGAATCTCCTCCCATTTAAAATGGTGCAACAAGGATCCAACGAAAAATAAAATTGTCTCTGTCCACCTAATTAACTGGGGCCTCTACATTAAACTATCTACATAATGCATAAAATGGAAACTAATGTGTTTCCCATCATAGCTAAAGTGTGCCAATGTCGTGATAATAAGACACATACACCTAACCTCATGTCTATGAACTGGGCCGAAACCTCCCCCCTCTTAGACAACCCAATGATGAAATAAACATCCTCCTCTATGGGTTGATACCACAGATCGGGACCGACCTTGAATGTTTGTAGACCACGATCCAAACAATGGATCAATTGTTGTAACAACAGATTGCTCCCCCTAACGGATCTACCCTCCACATAAAACTTAAGGAGACCAACATCCCTCAAAAGGGAACGTGTTTTTGGTGTAATAGGGTGAATGGACCTCTCCCTCTCCCTCTCTCGGGCCTCCCACTCATGTACAAAGGTGTACATTTCAACGTGTTGTTGTTGTTGTTGCTCCTCCTCTTGTCGTCATCGTCTATGATTCACATACAAATATTTTTAGGCACACATATATAGATAAAATGAATTGAAATTATAAAACACACACACATATAAATAACTTGTATTTAACAAAAACTAAAATTAATTTATGTTTGCAAAAAAATGTCAAAAAGTAATCGGTGCTCCTAAAACAATGACTATGCACTGCCATCGATGCTCTATATCAAACAAACAACATCGCCATGCGGAACTATTACTATCACACACAGGTGCTCCATGTTGATTGTCACTATGCCATGTATTTTAGCGGTGTGCCCCATAAGATGCACCGCGCTACTACGTTGCGAAATATTTGATTCGGTGTCATGCTCTTTACAACATCGATGCCAAGTTGTTATATATTTATCCCGGTGCGATTATTTTAACAACACAGATGCATTTGGTTAACATGGACGCACCACTACGCTAAATTTTATGGGATGTAAGCTTAGTGGTGCACTTTATAAAATTGAATGCATTGGTGCTCCAATGTTCCTGGAGCACCAACATGTTGTTTAGCGATGCGTTGTCTTTTATAATGCATCGGTAATGGGGTGTCCCAAAAGACGCACCCTATGTTTATTTTTTAAAATTTATTGTTGTTCCCTTCTTTAAATGGCACCGGTGCGTATTGTTAGAGTTTACACACCGTTGGCAATGCTTAATGTGGACATAGGGGCACCACTAGGTTAAATTGTTTATTGCAAATTAAGTGGTTTGATGTGCTAATATGAACCCACCGATGATACCATGTTATTGGAACACCGACGTTTTGTTTAGCGGTGCATTGTGTTGTATAGAGCACCGGTAACGGGGCATCCAACGAGATGCCCCACTATGCCAAGTCGTTTAATATCTGTCTTGATGCAGTTCTTTTAATAGCACTGGTGCATTTTGTTAACATAGACACACCGCTACGCTAAACTTTATGAGATGTAAACTTAGAGGTGCGCTTTGTTAAATTGAAAGCACCGATGCTCTAGTGTTCCCAAAGTACCGAAATGTTGTTTAGTGGTGTGTTGTCTTTTATAATGCACCTGTAGCAGGGCGTCAGAAAAGATGCATCACCATATATTTAAAAAAAATAATAATCTCAATGTCATTCTTTGAACAACACTGGTGCGTACTATTGGATTTTATGCATTGTTGGCGGTACTTAATGTGCATTTACACATAGGATGCACCATTCGCGGTGCTTACAATGAATTTACGCACACGAGGAACCACTTCGGGGTGAGTCAAAGCATTTAGATGCATTGGATGGAATTGGAAAAAAAAATCAAAAGATGCCCAAATTTCAAGCCAAATTCATATTTTAATAGGATGAAAATGCAAATAATAAATTAATAAACAATTTACCTGGATTCTTATGTCTTGAGGAGGCATTGTTCCACTATTGAGAGGAAATGAAAATTCATGGTAATTTCTGAAGTTTAATGATGTGTGGAATCTACCAGTGGAGCTATCGACCTCGTTGTAGAGCACCACAAATAGGGTGTCCTTGGAAGGAGAGTGAGCGTCGACACTTGCTTGAGAGTTTGGAAGGACATGTTGAAGTGTAATAATGAAAATCAATATGGTAATTTTTTTATTTACCCTACCTCGATGCCCCTTATGACATGGATATGCACCGGGTCGTAATGTTCAACGACATTGGGGCGCTTTATTTAGTGCTTGTTTTTTTATTATAACATATGGCAGTGCTTCTGAACATTTCAACACCATGGAGTTATGTTTATATGCACATTGGGGTGTTATGTTTATATGTGCACCGGGGCGTATGTTCCTTATAGGTACATCGGTAAAAAAAACCTCTGCAAAAACCTTCGGTCGCCCGCCTCTGCTAACAACCTCCGATATAAACATAGAAAGGATAAATTTTTCGGGGAGATTCTGCAAAAACCTCTGCTACAAGGTGTTCTCCTTGTAGTGCTTTTCACCTAGGGGCTTGGGAAAAACTTGTTGTCTTAAGACTTGTCACATGTATAGGGGTTAATGTTATTCCCCTAGGTAAAACTTAGGAAAATATTAAAACTAACCCTTGTTGTTATGTTGTGTTAAGAGAGATCACTAGGTGTATATCACCTAGTGGCTTGAAAAGAAGCTAGACCCATCAATTCAAGTGGGTACCTTGCATTGGGATCCATGTATCATGCTTCGAGATCCATGACATTGCATTTGGATCAATGATGTTGTCTTGGGATCCATGTACTCTATTTTGATTATATCTACAAAAATTAGGATATGTGTTATTTTCCTTGGGATCCATGTATCACATTGTGATATGTGCCACTGCTTTGGGATCCATGTACCACATTGTGATATGTCCCATTGCTTTGGGATCCATGACAGGGACACGATGTCATCACACTTGCCACATGGACCACTCAAATTTGGTTTCCTTTCTTAGTTGGATGTTTTTCTCACACACATACATCATTATTCCCTTCTTGGACCACACATGGGAGACTTTTGATGTATTTGAGGATGTGGTTACAGGTTGTTATGTTGACCACACGATGATGTGGTATTGACTATTTGTTTGAGGAGCACCCATATTGAGGAGGTCACACATGCCACTTACATTGGATTCTTTCTTGGACATCCCACATGTGTGGGGGTGATGTCACACACTTGATGTTTGTTATTTCATCTTTGGACCATTTCCTAACTCTTGGGAGCTGGTTAGAGGGGTGCTTGAGGACTTGGATGATCTTTGACTTGTTCTTCACTCATTGTTGGCACATTGACACACTTATTAAGGGGTTGTAATTCTTCTTGGCCTTCTTAGCTCACATGTGTGGCCATATGTTGATGTATTTGACCATTTTGAGGGGGGCACTCATGTGTTGGAGGTTTTTGAGGGATTGTTTTTCCCATTCATTGTATTTTCCCTATGGTTTTGAACATTGTATTATTCATCGTATTGAGGAGGCTCCTTAGCTATAAAAGGAGGAGACCTCTCTCATTTTCATTGTTGGATATTAATGAGAAAACTTGTCTAAATAAGTTCTTGAGTATCTATACATTTTTAATATAATGTTTTAGGCTATTGTTCAAGGGTTTGCATAGATTATTTTTCTGGTTTGATGGAGGACAGAGCTACTACGAGGCCAAAGAAGTGCATATTTCTCTACTTGGATGGGAAACTAAGGTATGGCTTTCTTGACTTAATTCCCTTTGACCATTGAATATTTTGTTCTTTGCATTGAGGTAGGACATCTAGGGTTTCTTCCCTCTTGCAAATGACCATGCTTTGAGATCACCTTAGTAGTACTTGGAGACATTCCCTACTAGATTGATCCCCCCATCCATACTTGAAGAATCCTATCTGCCCTAGGTGATGCTTGGTGGGTAATCCTCTTTAGGTACCTTCAACTTTACCTCATCTTTAAACCTTAAGCCTCACTTATACTTGTGTAGTGACGCTGTAGCCCTTCCTAAGGCACTAGTCTATCTTCCTCTTCAACCACAAAAAACCCAAAATTTGTATTTTTCCTTTTTTGTTTTTTATTTATTTCCGTTGCTTTGCAATCTAGGGTTTGATTTTGTTTCATCTTTAAGTCTATATTGCTTGAATCTAAGAAGTTTGTTTATGATACATCTAATGCTTGTATCTCACACATGCTAACTTGTTCTTCAAAGAATAATTTTGGTATTAGCACCCCAAGGGTTTTGGTCTAGTTTTCATAGTTTATCCCTTTAAGATCTAATCCCAATACATTGAGGTGCCCTTGAAATGCAACGAATGTGATTATTCTGTGGGATGCCCTAATCAAGTGACTTGGAATGCATGCTCTAAACCTTCAAATAGAATCATTCATCGAAGATTTTTTTCAACATTGGAGCACATTTGAGGTCTAAACACTCACATATAATGAAATGATGACGAGGTGATGGGAACGATTTGCTTCTTGTGGGTTTTCACTTGACCTCCTCCTTGGTTTATAAATCTTAATACATGCTTTGAATAGGTGTAATTTTCTCATTCCTGATATCATTATCATTGCAACGTTTTAATTTATTCTTGCTCTATAATATCCATAGGAACAAATCGATGCAAGAAAGCGTCCAACGACCTCATTAAAATGTGTTAAACATTGTCATCTTTTTTGCTCACTGTTTAGGGGTTTGTTCACTGTCCAAACTGCAGAGGTTGAAATTTATTCTTGGTTGACGGTATATGCTTAAAGCACACAAGTAATATTGCTAGCCAAATCACATTTTACACCGTCTTATTTCTCTATTTTATGACTAGCACTTTTTGATATCTCTATGGCTCTACTTTGTGATTAAAAATTGGTGCAAACATATGTTGTAGACTGCTCCTATTCTCTAGTTTGAAACACAACAAATGCTATATTAAATCTTAGCTCATGGCATATGGATTTGGACATTAAATAAACAAACTCTATCTCTATTTTAACTACAAATTTGACAAGGTACTTTTCCATTGGTATATTTGCTTACTTGTTGTCCTTCTCACATGGATTTAAGGGTATTGTTACTACATTATTGTCTCTATGGTTTATGGCATAATACTCATAAATGAAGATCACTATTTGAATGATATAATATTGCAATTTGATCACTAATACCCCATTGTTGGTACATGCTCTATTTGATGTTTTGGTACAGAGTCTAGACATCTTTATTACAACATTGACTTATGGTTACACTTGATTGCATATTGACACATCTGAATGATAATGGTCCATGGTTAATGCACATGGATGTGCTTATTTTCGTAGCATGATTGTCTCATACACTAAGCATCATATTTTCCCTATTTCATTTGGTTAATATAACTCAATGGATCAATACAACTTTATTGTCCATGTGGTATAATAATATTGGTGCAAACAATCTTTCATTGTCCTCATAATTGAAAATTCAATGGTTCTCGGCATATGATCTTTGAATGATGATGATGGTAGTTTTGAGTGATGAATGGTATGGTGAATGATACATTGATTTGATTACTTCTACTCTCATGTTGTTCTAATTTGAAGCAATACACTTCATGTTTCCAAGCATTTAGAACGAGCATTGTTTCCCATGTCTAACATTCCATAAGCTCATTGATGTTTTGGCATTTTCTTCACTCATGCTTAGATGTCTTTTTCCATCGAGAGAAGACAATGTTGATATTTCCAAACCCTTATTTGAACCAGGTCTTGAAGCCTCTTTTCTCAATGCAGTGATCCAGCTTAGTTTGACCCCTAGGCATACCCTCCTTAGATTAGGAACCCCAGCCTTAAAGTGAAGAGGAAAAGCCACTAAGGTGATAGTGGGTGGCTTGCCTAGTCATTTCCCCAAGCTCTCCTTCACAAGGAGAGACTTTCCCTTAGCGAGAGTTTGAGTGGTAACATAACCTATTCTTGAAGATGTGCTAAAGACTAATGCATATAGGTCAATGACCATTGGGAAGGTTCTTGTGAACTCCATGACAACTACCAAAGCAAATAGAATGCTAGACGATGAACTGTGACTTCACATAAAGGTTGTCATCCAAATGGCATTGTTGCAGAGACAAAGTGCTTATAAGCATGTGCAAGCACCAAAGGTTTGTTTCCATGTTGGGAAGCAACTGATCCAAGTATTAGAACACATACCACACTTCCTTTGTGGAATTGTTATGTGATGGCATAACTTGTTGGGGTCACTCTAAACAAGAATACCAACATTCGACTTGGCTTCATTAACTGACAAGATTGATCGTCTCCAAGTCTGAGATAGATGGGAATGAATGTTGATTACAGAGTTCATATCTAGAGATTTCTCAAAGCTAAGAGTCAGTGGGCGGACTTATACATTGTGGTAACATGTGAGCTAGCAACTAAACTTGGAGCCATAGATAGAATCAGAGCTAGTAGCTAGAGCCAAAAGCCAAAGTCAAAGATGTAGCCAGGAGACAAGGATAGAGTCTTGTTCTA
This sequence comes from Picea sitchensis, assembly GCA_010110895.2. NCBI lineage: Eukaryota > Viridiplantae > Streptophyta > Pinopsida > Pinales > Pinaceae > Picea > Picea sitchensis. The sequence goes on along the minus strand of SNQJ01S0013068.1, from coordinate 158,955 downwards.
GATAAGTAAAAAGGATACATTAATCCATATTGGTTTTCCTTTAGCTTTTCGGACACCAAAAATCTTGTCAATGGGGAGGTGTGATCTTAAATGGATTTGAAAGACTCGGTAACTACAAGCTAATTTGGAAAGTAAAGAAGGTTAGAAAAACTACGAAAGATAATTCTAATGTAAAAAGTGAATAAGACAAAAGAGAAAAAAGAGAGAATTAAATGAAAAAAAATCAAATACAAGACAAAAGAGCGAGGAATGGGAGATGCTAGTTGACCTTCCCATTACCCCAAATCTATCTTTTCAGTTTTGAACTTTCACTCTCAAAGGGTCTTGTTGGGGCCAAGGAGATGATGATGGATAGATAGCCATGAATAACATTGTAACTAGAAATGATTGAAATAAGAACTGAGAAAACATTCAAAATTGGTTTTCTCATTTGGGTTTTGAGGGTGAACGTTGTGTCTTTGTATATGGATTTCTCTGTGGTTTAGTGAATTGTGTTTGTTGTTAGGTGCCTTATTGCCTACAATTTCGACTAGCATCTTCCTGCAATTTGTCCCATTAATTTCCTCTCAAGAACTAACATGATTGTGATAAAATGTTTGTTTTTAATGTTTTTATAGATGCATGATAATAGTTGCAAAGTTATGATGTTTCTCATGAGCATTTGGAATCTTGAATTCTAAGTTTGGTGGGGCCTTTATGGGAGACTTGATCAAATTGAGAACCGTTTCATACCTATGCTTGTGCATTATAATGCCTTGTGACTATCTTTTTTTCGAGGTTACCTTGGGTAGTTGAGGGTTATTCAAACAAATTTGCACATTGTGGGCATTATAATTTACACTCATACTGATTTCATGTCTATCATATGCAATATATAAACCCTATGCAATACGATTGAAAAAGTGGTATCCACTACCAAAATTAAGGGTGAATCAAAGACGTGTCTCCAAGAAACAATGTTTGAAATATTATCATCGAAAGAAACCAGGGTCATTTTCAATAGAAAAAGAGGTGTACCATGCGTGCAATGGTAACATTATTTATTGGATATATAAGAGATTAAGATTTATACTTATGCGTGTAGAAATTAAAACATTAAATTATATGTTGTTTGACATAGATTTATGCATGATCCATACACATAGATTTATGCCACGACTTCAACAAATGTTGAAATTACTTGCATGACAACACACCATTTGTTCGTTCCTTGTGAATGGTGCTTGGGTTGTTGGTGTTCACTTGTATGCATTTAGATCATCCCTTCAATATGACTAGAAGAAATCAAGGGCTACGAGTAGAGAGATGTCGACCATTGTATCTAATTCCATATGTGGTTATTAAATACGTGTAGTGGCGATAGCAATATACCTCCTTTGTTGGTCGTTGATTGCTAGGAGAGACCGTATGCATTTCTCATTACTCCAACTTACTAGAATGTTAATTAATTGTAATTGTTACATATCCGATTGACCTTCTAATCTCCACAAATTTGAATGGATGTGATTTAATAACTAGCTAGTGTCTATAACACTACTCTCCATTTGAATATATATGACCATTTTTTATGCTACCTTTAAATAAATAATGACATCAATGTTTAAGGAATGTTGAGGAATGTTGGAAGGAAAACATTGCGGTTTATTAATGCTTTCATTCAAATCATTGCACTATATTTGAATGTATTTATAAATGTTGAGTCTGTAGAAGTGTGACCTCCAATAGTAGGGCATCTCATATTATCTTGTAGATTTATGTTTATTATAGGCCTATGTTGAAGTGGACCCCACAACCAAAACAATAGAACGTTGGAATAATTAGACTTGGTTCTAAAATTGAGAGTTAGCGAAGAGATTATTGGTTTTTCTGGAGTTCTCGTTATAATCAAATGAATTCTTTGAATCAGAGATAAAGCCAAAGGGAATTGTATATACTACTATATACAGTAGTATGAGTCATTTAATTGGTTTCTAAGTGAATATTATCTTGTTTGGAGATCTGCTCAAGTTGGAGGTTTCCCCCTCGAAGAGGCAATTGAACGTTGCATTTTTTGAATACCAATAAAGGTTTGCTTATTGTTTTTTTATTAACTAAACTTGATATAATTTTTATTTAAAATTTGTTACAACCGCATCATATAGCAAAACAATACAAGCAAAAATGGGCTTTCCAAGAGCCATTTTTTCAAGAGGTCTAAAAAATGTAAAATTACTTCCTATACTTTGGCCTACTCTCACTTCCTTGAAAATAAAGCAAGAAAATGTCACTAGTATATACCCTAAGATATTGGCCTAGAATCAAAACTACCTTACATAACATTAATAATAAAAAAAAGAATTAGAAAAATATACGCCCATTGAGGGCTTCGTGCTTGATGGTTGTTGGTAACTAGACTTCCTAATTAACATGAAAATTCCCAATCTCCTTGATCTTGTTGCATAGTTTCTTCATCTTTAGTTATAAATAGGGTAAAGCTAATTGATATCTTCAGGTGAGAAACTAAATACATGGAACACATGGTTGTCTATGAGAAGACACTCATTCCTCCTCTGAGCACAATGCAAGTTTGATGACTCACATAGGAAGTAATGGCTAGAGTGATTGTTACCAATCATTCTCTCATCCCTCCAATCTTGGCGAAGGGATGAGCTTGAAAATGCACCAAACCAGACCTCAGATGAGAAACAATCCCAAAAGAAAGGGCCTCAATCTTTATAGAAAATTCCCTAAAGCACCAACACAGACACCACAACCATATAAAAGAATGCCCAAAGAGAGGATTCAAGTCCCCTGAAGCCACATTCACCCTTACTCCAATCATATTCTAGAATGAAAGGGTCAAGACAAAGACCTTGAATAATCCCAATTTCAATTTCAATAACTTTTCCAACATTTTCCCAAAAGTAGCTTCAAGCGCAGGATTAATAGGTCTCTGTTTTTTCCTAACTAGTTTTACCCCTTCCTTGATAGGAATGGCATGTTGTATGAGAACAAGATCAAAACCATGAAGATCCTCGTATGACCATGCAAAAACATCTTGAAATTCACGAAGTACTTCTGTGAATTTTGCCTTTTCTTCATCAGAACATTGGGCACTAAGTTTAACGATCTTTGGAGATTCGAGTGTCCCAAGGTTCAAGAAAATGGTATCACCGACTTTCCTTTTCGACTCCTCTTCCTTATGTGTCTCTTTGTTGCTTACATCACTCGACGAAAATGAACTATTGAGAGGAGTCAAGCCTTTAGGAAATTTATCGTCTTCAATGGATATGATTTCCTTGGGCTTAAACTATTCATTTTGTATGAAAGCGCAAATGCCTTCATCACTCGGGAACACCTGCCATGATTCCACGTTATTAGGGATATGAGAACGATATAGAGATTGAAACGTACAATCAGGCCTTTGAGGCAAAAGCTGTCAAGTAGGGGATGTTGCAAACACCGCTACCCTATCATCCATTGAATTGAGTTCCCGCTTAACATGAGTGATGTTAAATGATAACAGATTTGAAATGATCATCCAAACAACTTGGGTATAGTATTTAAGCAACTTGTTGCTTGACGAATAAATCTTACGTACAAGGTTCACAACAAGTTCGGAATCACCAAAGACTGTAAGGTGGCCACAACCAAGGTTATATGCATTTTCGATTCCTAACAGTGAGGCCTCAAACTCGGTGACGTTGTTTGTCCAAGCAAATTCTAACTTATAAGAAAAATTGTGGATTTTACCTATAGGGGAATATAGAATAATGTCGGCTCCATTACCTTCGTTTGAGCATGTGCCATCGAAATGCATGTGCCACATACCATCATCGAGATCAATTGGTTCAAGGATAGTGTCACCCTCATCAACAAAGATAGAGTATACTCCTAAATATTCCTCAAGATAATTTACGTTAGGTTAGGGAACACTCTCTATATATGGTGAAATTTTTCCTTCCCTTAGGACTATAATGTTCTTTCTGTTTTGAGGGACAGACAGATGTGTTCCGTCAAGCGAAAGATATCCACCTGTTAAGACTTGTTAGTCACTTCCTAAAATAATTGAATAATTGCTTACTGGCATATCTATTACCTGGATACTGAGGGTTGTTCTTATTTCAGGATGCGCGCATAGAACTAAGGTTACATATTTGATTTCACCTATAGTTGATTGTTGCAGACTGTTATAAGAGAGCATGCTTCTAGAATTTTCATTAGTGGATGATAAGCCAAACTCTTCCATGATAATTTTTGGCATTACACTTGGACCAGACCCGCCATCAATTAGGTAACAATGACATATTTTATCCATAATTTTTACAGAAATATAAAAGGGGGGATTTTTTACAGGGTTCCTAAAATTATTTACACCTATTTTATTTACAGTTGAATCTTCTTCTTTTGACTCTTCAAAAATATTGCCTATGGTAGAAACTTTACCTTTCATAAAATTCTTGAGATGCTTTTATTGTTCAGTGATGACAACCATGTCCAAAAGAGTAGCATCAACCTTGATATTATCCAATTGGTTAAGGATGTTGTATTTACAAGAGGGAAGAGGGGAATGCACTCACTGATTTTTTGGAATTTTGACAGCTTTTCCACCAACACTTTGTGAAGATGAGCTTGGGGAGGAACAATTTCGAGGAGGGTCATATTTTCCCTTGGCAGTGTAAGATTTGTTCCTGGTATTCATTATCATAACATCTCCTAGTTCGACCCAATCTAGAACAACAATTGTGGTATCAAGACTTTTACTAGAGATCTCATCTCTGGCATTTTTCTTAACTTCGTAGGTACTTTCTTCATCATTTTCTTCACGGAAGTTACACCAACTACGAGACATAATGGCCTTTGGATGAAAAGTATTTTCATTAGTATTCCTAAAAGGCACCGAGGAAGAAGAAAATTCCCCAAGGGAGGGCGAAGAAATACTTTCCTTTTGTTCGTAGGCTATTATGCTATTGTTCATATCTTGCACGAGTTGTAGGAGGGAAAACATATATGTTTGCTTGATCGAGTCCCCTTTAGGGAGACCTGTTCTTTCGAGTTGCTCCTCATATTCTAGACAAGTATGAAGAGCGGAACCAAGATTGTCAATAACCTTTTCTTCGAGTCTATGATGATAGGGGTAAGGTAGCCCATTGTATTAATGCATGAAAGCAGCTTGATTTTGTGGACGGATTCATTCATGGATTTGATTATATAATTTGGTGAAGAGAAGGTTAAAAGACTTAATGGCTTCACCATCTTCATAAGCAATGTTGTTGTATTCCCTTAACTGCTCAACTGGACTATTGGACTATCCATAAGTGGACTTGAACCAATAAACCAACTCTTCCCAAGTGGAAAGAATTTTGGGAGGGAGGTCAAAAAAATCTGCGGCAACTTTACCTTCGAGGGAGTTAACAAATAGACGCATGCAATTGTTGTTATCATTGTCACCTATGTTATGAAAAGCATTGGAAAATGCTACTAGGTGTTCATTTGTGGTGACAGTATTATTCCCCAAAAATTTAGGTAAATGTTCCTTAAACTTCGGTAATGGGTGAGTAGCAGGTGTCGAAGTTAAGGGAGAGGACACGTGCCATGGGGTAGTCATAGCATCTTCTTCAAACTGAAAAATCCCATATTTCTTTATCACTTTGGTTAGATTGGTAGTGGATTGAATAGGGACATGATGGTTGTATATACTACCAATTACCAACAAAGAAGAAGGTTGGGAGGAAGAGGCTCCTCCTGTGCCACTACCACTACCACTACTTGCAGATGTCATGTTGAAGGTAATAGGTATAGGTGATGAAGGTGAACTAGCAAAATCGGGCAAATTTCTCCTTAGATCACTTTCTTGGGTTGACAGAATGATTTTCCTCCTTCCTATTTCAAAAATAGGAGTAGTTTCATGGGACAATCCTCTTCTTATTCGAGAGATGGGAGGATTTGAGGACATGAAAAATAAAACCAAGGATTTAGGAAAAGAGAGGTTACTGCTGATTTCTGGGCTGCCTTTGCCTAGCTTCCTAGCGTTCACGAATACTAATATCTCTTACAACTACTTCCCAATATCGTTCAAGTTCAACACGAGTACTAGCAGTTTCTAAAATAGTGTTGAATAAAGTCAAAGCAATGTTATTTTGGTCGTTAAGACCGGTTCCAATATTGGGTTATCTTGTAACAGGTGTCGTCATGGAAAAAATCAACCAAGGAGTATTTAGACAAAACTAAAAAAATTTAAGATAATCGTGAATACAATCAACCAGAGAGATATGGAAGATTTCCTCAATATGGTCGCTATATAAGTGTTGGGTAAAAGATATGGAAAACCTTACTCAAGCATTTTCAGATCTTCTCAGGCTAAGACAAGATAGTTGGGAATGTTACCCGGGGTTTATAGCCTAAAAAACGATCGCTTAATCCACAAGGTTGGTTTTATGTGTTAAATATAACAGTGTAAAAGAAATAAACTTAAACAAAGTTACATGAATGTGTACATAAGTTATACAAATGTGTACATGGAGATAGAAGCAAAAGAATGAACGAGATCATTAAAACACATGTGTGAGATTGAAACAATAATCTGATTTTTCATTTATTTCATTCTGAGATACAAAAACAAAGTTATCTTTACAAACCCCTGCGAGGGTAGGGACCAAAGTCAAATTTAGAAGCCTTCGATGGGCACCATACAAAAAGACTTTGACAACAAGAAGAAAATTGAAGTTAAAGATCTGGATCAACTTGCCACAAAATGTTGTCACTTGACTCTGCAAGATATTATTTATCAGTCATGAAATTCAATTCATGCACAAACAAAAATACACTCAAAGATAAATCATACACCTTTAAAACAAGTTGCTGAAATATGTGATTCAATTTTTGAATCATGTTGCCTTCAATAAGACCTTGTTGTCATCAAGAGGATTAAGCTTTCTAGTAAACTCATAATGAATGAAAGTTGAAAGTATCTCACTAGTATAGAGCAAACCTTATGGTTGTAGTTCTCCTTTTATTCCCTTCCCCCTTGTCTCTTCATCTCATGGAGCTTTTATTCGTTCTCAATAAGTTAGGGTAGTTCAACTACTTTTCTTTAGTTAAGTCAAATTATCTTAACTAATTAGTTGAGACAAGTAATAATGGTACATATAAATAAAGGTCTTAATTAATAATAACTAAATAGGTGGGATCCCTTGTGACTCCCAATTATTTCTTTTAATAATCATCAAACAATAAAATATAAAACTCAATCATTTGATTCCAAATATATCCTCCTTGTAACTCCCGTTTTCATAATTATGATCAAATATTTTAAATATTAGAAAAATATAATATGACCATATCCAAAAGTATCATATCCATGTTGTCCCAATAAAAACTGCCTAAACATATGCTTGTTGTCCAAAATTTTGTCAAAGTAAAATTACTGTCTTTAACAAAAAAAATAACATTAACCATTGTCAAATACCATATTTACTGTGAGAGGCATTTGGCCTCTTTTCACTGTTGTCCCCTTTTGAATTTTATGTGGCAGCCTTTGGCTGGTTGAAACCTTGAGGTTGAACTGCACTGATAATATGAGAACAATCATCTTTAAGATGAAGGCGGGAAGACACAGTTTTGGAAGATTCTTTGGATGAGCTAGAGGGAGTGGCTACTCCTTTTCCCTTGTCCTGCACAGGTCGGGGACATCTGTTTTTAATCTCCTATTGGCATGAGATGATTGCACGGGTGAGACAGCATGATCAGCTTGGGCAATTTGATTATTTGGTGGTGGAGGGGGTAATGGAAAAGAAGAAGTAGGCCAACTGTGGTGATGAACAATGGGTTGATGGAAAATCTCTTTCCAACCATCGTTGGTAGGCGGTTCTGGTCTCATTGATACACGAAGAGGGATTGAGATGCCAAAAAAGCTTTGATGTGCTTGGAAGGGCGATCTTTTAGGTCGAGGTTGGAGGATCCCTTGGCCTACTAGGTTGAAGAACCCAGCTTGGAAAAGATGGTTCAATTCCTGGGGGTCAACATCAAAATGTATGCAGAACTGAGGTCTTTTATGACCCCTCTGCCATTTTACCCTTCCTCTATTACCTCTGCCATTACTTCCTCTACTGAAAAGGCTCATCCTGAAGCAATGTTACAATTAGTTATGAAAACTCTTGATTGTCCATGCATCAAACCTACCTAAATAAAATCAAAGGTTGGCTCTATCATCCTCAACAGAAGCACATGCAATTAATCCATTCATCATATTACTCAAATCAATAATTAATTGTTATTGAACATGGAATGATAGGGTTATTGGGAAGATGAAGGGTTGGTAATGAACCAAAAATGGTAGCATGGACGGGGACCACAAATGAATATTGTTCAAGCAACATAGATGCAAATTCCATATCAAAACAATACTTCCATTTGCAATATAAACATTGGTCACTTCCTTATCCTTTTTATTATTTCTTTTGAAATGTCATTTACAATAACAAAACAGGGAATTAAAATGAATCTGGGAAGATGGTGGGCTTTTAAGGAGCGAAAAATTGTATAATGAACGGAAAATGAAATGGATATTGTTCCATTAAATAAAAAATAGCATTTGTTCTTTTAAAATAATATCCCCTTAATTGCCAAAAATATTTTAAACTGTAGGCAATCTCAAAGTTAAAGACACAACAATTTCTATATCAAACCCCAAGCAAAACTCCAGGACTGTCAAACTCTACCATTCAATTCCTATCTTTTTTCTTCGTACATCAACACAATTTATACACAGACTGTCCATAATTCCAACTATCAACGATCATATACAAAGCACTTAGAGCAGACATGAGGAGGCCGAGAAAAAAACCATGCCATTGAACTTTAACATTTACATCAACCAAATTAAATTTATGTACAATGGACTGGGTTCGAGACCCTTTATCCTATTAGTTAGTTGTGTTTCCTTTTTCCCAAAAATCAAATGACTCTAAACATCACCCATCCAAAACAACTATAATTAATTCCTTCCCACTGTACAATTTATTTCTTTTATTTGTAGAGTTCTTTTCGTATGATGGAGTATCAATAGAATCATTTCCATTTATTTAAATAGACCACATCAAGTGTGCAATGGAGTGTAACAAGACCAACAAATATTCAACATACGAAGCTGGTATCTACTTCTAGTATTTTCTATGTGACAAGTCGGGTTGAAAACCTTGGCGTTCTTTTCTTTTATTCACTATACAGTCTTCAAAACAACCAAAACTCTTGTAGGTAGTCAGCCAATGGACCAAGGAGATATGCAAGCAACAAATCTCTCAACTGTCAGGTCAACATATAACCAATTCAAAAACTCGAGTCCAAGTTTACAACAACCACGACAAGGGAGAGCAGTGTCTGAATAGCCTGGTAGGTGAGACAACTCGGCAAGTGAGGTTTGTAACATGAAACCAAAACCTCCAACAATTTTAACGACACGGTTTGACATAGTAGCTTCCAAGGTCGCCGCGAGGTAAAACCCAACTTTGCATTCATTAAAACTGTGGAATGGCATCTCGACAGGGCCACAACTCTCTCGTGAATGGAGAAGGAGGTAAGAATAACCACAAAGAGAACACACAACCGGACTGTCCCTTTTTTAACCAAAAAAACCTCCAGGATTATACACGAGACATGGGCAGCAACAAAATAAATTTGTTATAAAATATCAACAACAAGGAGAAATAATAACCATTATCCATCCCGAGGACAACCATAACTGAATAACTTCAACATGAAGGATCATTAAACAAACCAACTTGCAACATTCGAAACGCCAACCAAATTCATTTGGATAGACAAAATACACATCCAACCACCATATCTTTCAGAAAGCAAGAGTTATGCATATGAATTCTAAGAGCCAACATAGATATTCTATCCAAAGCGAGGCTATAATGATGAATGGAAGGGAGAGAGTCACCATACCTGTGAGGAAACCGTAGAAAAGAATCAAAAGCCACCACTATTCTCCAATGGCCGAGACAAATGGACGCAAACTAACCAGAGCAACCAAAATGTGTGACAAGGTGAGGGTGGTGAGCTCGAGGTGGGGTAAGAACGATGTGGAGTAAATGCACATCGCTTCTACACCCTTTCATTAATTGTCATCAACCACAACTAGGGTGGAATCCATCCAAAACCCCATTAAACGCATTAATAAACCATATTCGAAAACAACATGTCACTTCCATTTTGCCAAATTGAAACAAAAACCCTCTTATCCATAGTTTTATACCAATGCCATATAATATGCCCCATATTTATCACAAGTTCCAATTTGCAAGGATTGAATTGACCTCAAGCAATTGCATAAGCCATAACTACTATTCACATAACATAACCAATACCATGAGCACAATATACCATGAATGCAATATATTATAACCAATGTGAGTATGAGTTGAAGTCCAAATTTTAAACCATATGTCAAAGCAGATGTATAGCAGTTATAACTAAAGTGCTTGTTACTTTCTTTCGTCTTTTTAAATTGCCAACCTTTATCATCATTGATTGTGTATGAAAATTTATTTCAATTCCTTGTGTTTTTCTCAAACTGTAAAATGCTTTGCAAAGTTGTCATGAGCACAATCCAGAGAAGTGTTTCTTTTTCACCATGATTCAAACAAGGGGTTCCCACCTATCTAGTATATTATTAAGTATATGTATATAAATAATAAGGCATTGCAACCCATTTGCAGGCATGGGTATTACGTTGTGTTTGTGGGCGTCAACATATTTCTTCTTCCAAATCCCAATGCAAGAAGAAAGATTTAACATTCATTTGATGGACCTCCCACTTATGTGAGACAACAAGGTCTAGAACAAGGTGGATGGAATTTATTTTGGCGATGGGGGGAAAGGTTGCATTATAGTCAATGCCTTCAACTTGAGAGAATCCTTTGGCAACTAATCGGGCCTTGTGTCTTTCAACACTTCCATATGATGCATACTTAGTCATGTACACCCATTTACATATGACAAGTTTTCTTTCTTTCAGGAGAGGTACAAGATCCCAAGTATCGTTCGCCATTAAAGAGCAATACTCTTCATTCATTGTTGTGTCCTATTCTGGATTACCTAAAGATTCTGCAAATGTTTCTAGATCATAAGTCTCTGAAACTTGAGCCAAAAGAGAAGAGGCTCGCTGGAATTTTGAACAAGTACTCCGATGCTAATCTGAAATATCACCAGCTGCTTCTCGTGTTGAAGAGACCCATCTAAGAAGTAATGGTGATGGTGCAGGTTCATGTTCAATGGACTCATCTGGAGGAAGGTGAGCAGGTGGAGGTGGATTTTCATGCTCACTGACATCATTTGAAGAAGAAGAAACCAGAACAAGAATAGAATATGGAACAAATGTCGAAGATGGCTCACAGGTCGAGGATAGCACAAACGACAAATTAGGCTCGCAAGCCAAGAGATTTTCATCAAATTTAACATCTCGTCTAATAATAATTTCATTGCAATGAGATTTAAGAAGTCTGTAACCTTTGACATCTTCAGAATATCCAACAAAAATATACTTCTCACTTTTGGGCTACAGTGATTTCCTTTTCTCATAAAGAATGTGAGCTCATGCTACACTACCAAATACATGGAAGTGGCTTACATTTGACTTATTGTTAGTCCATGCTTCTTCTGGTGTTATATTTTTTAGAGCCTTTGTGGGACTGTGATTTACTATGCAATTTGCACAATTGATGGCTTCCACCCAATAATTAAGACTTAATCCCTTAGATTGGATCACACATTTAGCCATTTCTTTTAATGTGTGATTCTTTCTCTCAGCAACACCATTTTGTTGTGGTGTATATGGAATAAAGTGTTGCATTTGAATTCCCTATGCAGTGCAGTAACTTGTAAATTTATTTTTCACATATTCACCTCCATTATATGTTCTTAACCATTGAAATTTATGTCCATATTGTTTTTCTACAAGGGCCTTGTAGGCCAAAAACTTGTCAAAAACTTTGCTCTTAAGTTTTAAGAAGTAACCCCAAGAGCATCTGGAGAAGTCATCAATGAAACTTAAGAAATACTTGCACCAAGAGAAAGAAGGAGAAGAAAGTGAACCACACAAATCATTATGAACAAGTTGCAAAGGGACTGAGGCGTTCCAAGAGGCACGTTTGTCAAAATTGTCCCGATGATGTTTTCCGAGAAGACAACCGGCACAAACACCATCTCTACAAGAAACAAGAGGAAGACCAGTCACCATGTGTTGATTACATATATGTTGCAATGAGTGATAATTTAGATGACCAAACCGCTCATGCCAAAGTTTTCTCGTGTCATCTCTATGAGCAACAAAAACTTATGGAAAAGATGATGACCCAAAGTTGTCAAACTTCTACAACCTGGTAATATCATCAACAATTTAAGTTGCAAGGACATGCTTAGGATATTTTAAATCCTTGGTTACTACTTGGTGAGGTGAAAACTCTATGGTTTTACCTTCACATGAATGAGTGATCTGATACACTGATAGAAGATTGCAGGAAAGACTTGGAACACATAATACATCGTTGAAATGACCATTATCTATCTGAATTGTTCCAAACCCTACAACACTGAGAGATCTATCATCACCAACAAATAATTTTTTGGTGTTAAATTATTTAGAGAAGAAAACATGGCTTTATCCTTAACCATATGATAAGATGCTCCAGAATCAATAAGCCACTCATTAGAAGAAGAAGTTGAAATTGCATTGAAGGAGAAACCGGAAGCAAAAAGTGCATGTCCAAAAGAAGAAGAAGAAGTAGAAGAATCAATACCGATGTCGTGCTTCTTCATCGCTACTTCCAAGGCTTCCATATTTTTAAAATATTTAGATTCCACATGATCATCTTTCGCATAAAAGTTGCAATGTATGCCAATCTTATTACTTTTAGATTTTGCTCCTTTGTCACCATTATGAGCATAAGCTAGTAGAGAGGGTTTCAGACCCTTGTTTTGCTTGTTTTTGTGGAGATGATGTTACTTCTTGGCGTTCTTGGACTTATCTTTCTACTAGGCCATTAAGGCTTTGTTGGATGTACCGACAATGTTGATCACTCCAGGTTGCACAAGCTTATCTTGCTCTCTAATCAAAGCATCACAAAATGACTCAAGAGTGGGATCTCTGTAATCACTCCTTAGAGTTTCTCTAGTGGAATAAAAGGTAGAGGCAAACATAAAATATGCACTATCAAGCTTAGAGAGAATAATAGAGATGCATTAGTCTTCCTTCAGATCTATTTTGCAGTCGATACATAAAATTCTAAGTGTTTTGAACTAAGATAAATAATCTTCAATGCAAGGAAAATCATTGGGAATTTCTATCCAGTAGGCTCAAATAATATTGTGTTTACCAAACACACCTTCTAGTTTTTCCCAAGATTTATCTGGGTCATCAATTCCTTGAAGGTCAAATTTTAAATCAGGAGAGATTCACATTATGATTAGTACATGTGCTTCGTCATTCTTATTATCCCATTTGGATTTCTTGTCGGCATCGGTGGGGGCTCGTTATTTTCCCAAGGTAATATGGTACAAACCTTTACTTCTTAGTACATCCTCCATAAGGGATTTCCATGAGAAGTAGTTGGTACTAGCAAGCAAAAGATCACTGGGATAATCCATATCAAATATGTAGAGAATATGGATTTAAAATCTAAAACTGATGGTCTGGATGGAAAGCTCTTGAAAAAATAGGTTGTTTAGAAAAAAAAACGACACTAAAATCAAACTTTGGATGTGAAAGTTATTCCCTTTTGAAAAAAAGGCATAAGCGATAACTAAAGAGCCATATGGAAAGTAGAAGTTGGTCCACGTAGTGATGCCCCTCCTTCACTAAATTTCTTATAACCTTAATTTTACAAATAATGATCTGGATTATTTTCGGCACGGAATGGGAATGGAGATATAATAAAGAAATGTACAAAGATATATCATATACCCAATAATATAATAGATAAATATCAGAGATATAACCATAAACATAGAGATACAATAATACACAATTTCTATTAATGAGCGAAATGTACAAAATTATAGAAATACAAAGTGAAGGAACTTGCTAGAATGGTGGAAGCTTATTTATGAGAAGAGATGTGACATCTACACCCATTCACAAGAAGATGATTGTTACAATAAGGCTCCAAATTCATTTTTAACATAAAGAAAGTCCAAAACCCTAACCCCGAAAGATGAAAAGCCAACAATTTTGTGGACCCCGCCTTGGGTAGTTTGGTGTATCAACTTCCCGGAGGCGTAACTTTGGCATGCGATCTTCGTTTGGGGCGCATGATAGCTCATTTGAAAGGTATTTAAGAGGTGATTCATTTCGGGGGATCAATCAGAGCCTTGAACTATCATTGAGGTGCCTGATCGTGAACAAAATCATCTAGGCCCTCAAAATGGCCTTGGAAATTTAGGAACCAAAAAAATGCTAAAAATAGTAAGTTGCTAGAAGATTGTTTTGAGCTAGTTGGAATACGTGGGTGGCCACCGATATCCACCCGGATCAATCCTCCCTCCTTAGGAAGCAATGGTCACTGTTGGGTCGCCAAAGTACAATCTTCTTACCAACCTTTCACTTCACTTTTAACCATATTTCGCTTTCCCATACCCTTACATTAAACCATTTTCATGATTACATGGGTTTTAGACATATTATTTTCCAATGCATCTATTTTAGTGTTTTTGAGTGAATTTATGATT
>SNQJ01S0013068.1:74036-144239 GCA_010110895.2 Picea sitchensis | reverse complement strand
TTCTTTCCTACAACAACTAAGTCTTATTAAGTGGAATGAAAGAGTTAGGATTTGATTGAATTTTCTTAGATTAGAGTTAGATGCCTACTCCTGCATATATTTTGTTGGCATCATCACAAGCTTACGAGCATCCCTGATTGATAATTAAATGAAAGCAATTTAAGCAATTGAATTGCCCAACAGTCTCCATTTCATTAAGTTCTCGGGGGAGAGAGGGAAGCGTTTGTTGAATCAAAACCTTGGTGAGTTGCTTTCCTTGCTGGAGAAGTTGTGTTGCTTGGCTTGTGGAAGGTTGTTGAGAACCTGATGTTGGAAGGGTTTGAACTTTGTATTTAGCATGGCTACATGATATGACTGTGTGTAGAATGAATATTTGTGCGTTGCTTCAATTTTGTCGACCTGCTTTTGTTGGATGGAAGGTGCTTGGACTGAGGCTGCAGTGGTTGTAGTGTCGTTTTGTTCCCCTTTTGAACAGATTGTGAAGAACCTGAATTTTGTAGTATGAGATACTACCTTGGGGAATTGTTTAAGTGGGGCAGTAGTTGGAACTACCTCCGGTATCCTTTAGATATGACCCCAGAGTAACAATGACACTATAGGGTCGAGACTCATAAATAAGATGGTGCAGGGCTGGATGACATAGGACAGGCGACACTATTGGCTGACATGAAGATCTCTTCCCTGGCGCAGCCACCCGATGTTGTATGGTTGTGAGTGTGGTGTTGTCGACAATCCCAACTATTTGATTACCTCTGTTGAGATGAGGTTCTTATGGCTTCCGCTATCAATAATGAAATGTAACGGGGTCCCCTTCACCCACATCTTTGAATGGAAGAGTCACTCCCCCTCTTCAGTATCTCTTGGTTCTTCTGGTTGAATTGTTGTGGTCGCAATAGTAGCAATTGGGTCGACATTGATGATTTGTCATCTCCTATTATTTTTAAAATCAGATTATGAATCTCGGTTCAACTCTTTTTCTTTGATCTCGGCCACCAATTATTCTTTTGAGCGACATTCATCTGTGTTGTTCTAGGGGATTTTGTGGAAGTCACACCACTTCCCAGTGTCATTCTTCGTCTTTCCCTTACCCTTCTTTTCTTGTGGCTTGGAATGGTTGTCGAGAGGCTGTTTGTTAGGGTCATCTTTATCATGATTTGGTTGTTGCAGATTCGCATACCCGAACTCCCATTTGTTCTGGTGCCTAAATTTATACTCTAGTTTGACAACATATCGATAGGCAGCTCCCAGTGATGAGATGTCTAGAAAATCCATTTTCGATTTGCATGTACCTATGCATAGCTTCGTGGTATTTCAGAACCAGATGTAGCTCGGAGTCTTTGATACCCAACTTGGTGCACAAGGTATGAAAAGTATTTATGAAATTTGACACTGTTTGGCCCCTCTCTTGCCGTAGTGTGCTCCATCTCATGTACTGGTCTTCATAGTTACCAACAAGGTAATATTGTTCCTTGACTACATCCACATAAAAAATCTCAAGGGGGCTCGGGCCCATATATTCCAGACTCCTCTGTGGAACTTTTCTCCCATTAAGTTTCCCACCAATGTTTGACACGGGGAAGATCCTTAAGGAGTGCAAAGGCGATCTTTTCCTTGTTGGAGAAATTGTGAACAGAGAAATAACCTTCTAGCAGATTTAACCATTTTTCTAGGGCATATGTATCTATATGTCCTTCAAATACAAGAATATAAATAATAACTTATACATTGAAAGGTGAGGTGCCTACAAAGGGGTCTCTTTATGAATACGTGCATGTTGTTATTGGCAGGCATTGAAGTATGTGGGAAAATTTCTCCATCATTTCGTCCCTCTGTCTTGTGAGAGCTTTCTCAAGCAACAAATTAATAGAATCTTTTGCTCCATTGTTTTTCTTTTTCTCCGCCATGGAGGGTTTCTTGGGTGTGCAAGAGCGATTTTCATCAAGAGAGACAAGCTCGAGACCCAACTTTCTATACTCGGACCTCATTGGGGACATGCACTGAAAAAATGATCAAAAGCAACCTGCTCTAATACCATTGAATTGGATTATTTTCGGCATGAAATGAGAGCGGAGATATAATAAAGAAATGCATAGAGATATATCATATACCCAATAATATAATAGATAAATGTCATAGATATAACCATAAACACAAAGATATAGTAATACACAAATCCTATTAATGAGCGAAATGTACAAAACTGTAGAAATACAGAGTGAAGGAACTTGCTAGAATGGTGGCAACTTATCTCTGAGAAGAGATGTGACAGCTACGCTCATTCGCAAGAATATTATTGTTACAATGAGGCTCCAAAGGCCTTTTTAATATAAATAAAGTCCAAAACCCTAACCCCAAAAATATGAAAATCCAATAGTTTTGTGGACCCCGTTTTGGGTAGTTTGGTGTATCAACTTCCTGGGGGCGTAACTTTGGCATACGATCTTTGTTTGGGGCGAACAATAGCTCGTTGAAAAGGTATCGATGAGGAGATTCGTTGTGGGGGATCAATCAGAGCCTTAGATTATTAATCGGGTACCCGATTGCGAAAAAACTTTATTCAGACCCTCAAAATGGCCTTGCAAGTTTAGGAACCGAAACACTGGCAAAAATAGTAAGTTGCTAGAAGATTGTTTTGAGTCAGTTGGAATAGGTGGGTGGGCACCAATATACACCTGGATAAAATAAGTTGCTTATGAAGTGACTCACTTTTATAGAATAAATGGGAGTCACTTTTACAATGGAGTTACTTTGTAAATTAAAGTTGCAGGCAAAAAGAGTAACTAAAAACAATATTAAAGCTACTTATAGTGATTCACTTTTATAAATTAAGTGAAATGCACTTTAAAATGTATGCATGAACGTTTTCAAGAAACTAACAAAAAAGAGACTTGAACTCAAGATCTCTTATTAAGTAAAACAATTTTTAACCAAGTGAGCTAGTGCAAAACACATTATAATCTCAAGGAGGATGGGTGTTGTTGTTGTTGTTGTGGAAGATGGCCTTGCGGTCCGTGCTAAAAAAAATAATTATTTCATGTATTCACACACAAAAAAAAATTGTTGCTCGACAACAAAAAGGGTTAGATCTCAGTTATATTGCCTGGAAAATGCAATTTTTCTCTATGTTTCTAATTTACCGAGATTGCATAGAGCGAATGTGAAAGAGCATACACAAACAAGAAAATATTTTCTACTATGTTTCTGATTTGTTGAGATCACACAGAGTGCAAGGAAAATATCATATGCGGACCGGGAAGAGAAGCAACCTAGAAACCAAAAAAAAAAAACAAATCTTATCTCTGTAAAAATTAAAAAGGGTATATTAAGGCTTTATACCTCTGAATCTGACTAAAATGGTCGTATCTTGGACAAATGGAAACTTTTTCGAGTGAAACGAAAAGAATTCCTAAATGAAACAAGTGTTATGGATGCAATGGAAGAGACCTCTCAGCCCAAAAATGTATGGAAATGGTAGAAACCATAGATGCGACAACACAACTTCAAGATCTCAATATACAACGAGAGCGGGTCTTCAAATACACTATGATGCCATGCTCGACAACACATGTATTACAACAGAGGATGAAAAACTTCAGTAACCACTCACACAACCAGATCAAATATCAACACACTGATGTTTTTACGTGGTAAAACCCTTGTGGGGAAACATACATGGCCCCAACCAACGTGGCCACTTGAGACAATTTATTAATGCAAAAGAAAATATTACAAGAGATTTACAAGAGAGTTTATCACAATCAATCATAAGAACATGACCCTCTGTCTTCTTTAAATAGAGATCATGAACCAATCGTATGTTCAACCACGTATCAATGTAGCCATTAAGATCGGGGAGAATATGAGTCTGTCGATCACTCTATGTTGGGAACATATCATGACCATCAGACTACAAATGCATACTAAAGAAACACACTTTAACCTAACGACACATTAGACCAAGTTGATCTTAACTAACTCCAAAGTGTCTAAATATCCTAACAATTGATCACTATGTTTTAGAGCATAAAATGGCCACTACTATCCACAAAGAAATGCAATTATGACAATAAGTTCTTTCCATATTCATTCATAGCCTTAAGACAGTGAGAAATATACCATTCAGTGGTTCTTAAAAGATGTCAACTTCATATGACAATGACACTTATAAAACACCATAAGAGTGACAGCTTTTAAACCACACTAATTATCATATTTTAGGAGTAGAGATTAATAAAATGCCACAGGTTGTTTATCAGATCAACTAGATCCACCAATTAGGGATTTATTAGTGTGGGCAACAATGTTACCAACCTTCAAACTTAAGCCATAGCGTCATCATTTATATCAAAGGTAAAGAGGAGAGAAGATATTATTCCTAAACAATGAACATACTATCCAACTGCTAGAAACCGTAAACACATGAAAACCAACAACGAAATACTCAATTGCTCAAGTGGTTAGATCATGCATTTGTGGCATTGATATTCATAGAGAGAAACCATCAACTTATGTAGCTAAACCAGTGAAGAAAATCTTATAAAAGTCATGAATCAAGGTCTGACATTAGCATTATTAATGAGGTCAATTGGTTATTATTCGCATCGATTTACTTTAGCAGGATTTCAAGATCATGAATGAACCAAAACGTTGCAATAATAACGAGATAAAAGGTCTGAAATTTGACCTTAATGTAGACCATAAACCCTTGTCTACAATGCTTAGAAAATATCATAAGAGTCGTCATCATGTGTTTGAGATTGTTTTAGGTGAGAAATGAAGGAGTTATTATGCCACATATCATTGCATGGCACCACAAAATGAACTTAGATATGAAATGAAACCAAGACGTCAACCTTCAACATTAAGACTGAGAGCCAAAAACGTAAAAAGTTAGGTCTAATAAGTGAATCGTTTTACACTTTTAAACCATCGATTTGTCTATGATGCATTCAACATGTGTTTTCCAAGCATGATCAATGATAACTCAATAGGAATATCATGGTATATGCATCCTAAAGTTATCTTGTTCAGTTAAGGGTTATATCCAAATATTTAACAAGTAGAAAAGAGATCAATACCCTAGGTCATGCCAACATTAAAGATCGATTTTGAAATACTAATTAGCGTGAGAATGATCCAAGCTTGATAAGATATAACAGTGAAAACAAACTCAGGTTTAGCAACCTAGTCAAATAGATCAAACAATAAAATGCCCTAGATTACAAAAAAAAAAAAAAAAAATGAAGGGGAAAGGGAAAAGGTTTTTTGGATTTTTTGGTCTAAGAGATGATAGATCAGTGCCTAAAAGGGAAATGGGGAGTCTTCACAATTCTAGGTGAAGCTTAGGCTTAAATATGAGACAATGTTGAGGTCACCTAAGAATATTACCTCTGAAGAATTAGTTAGGGATAAGTAGGCTTCTTCAAGAGTGGATGGGGGGAATTGTTCCTCTAAGAATCCTTTCCAAGTACTATCAAGGTGATCTCAAAGTTTGGCCAAGGAAATATGGAAGAACCCTAGAATGTCACACCTCAATGTAATGGAAACAAAACATCAATTGTCATAGGGAATAAGGTAAGAACATTATACCTTGATTGTCATCCCGAGCACTGGAGCAAGGTTCCCTTATTGGACCTTGTAGTAGCTTTGTTCTCTAGCAAACCTGAAAAATATTCTATCTTGCCCATTCAAAAATATCCTAAAATGATCACTTAGAAAAATATAGATGCACAAGAACTTTGTAGGAAAGTTTTCTCATTATTCTCCAACAAAAGAAAATGAAAGAGGCATCCTCCTTTTATAGCTAAGGATCCTTCTCAATAGAAGGTGATAATACAATGTGCAAGCTCAAAACCATGAGTGAGATACAATAAGTTGGGGTAAACCACCCTTATAATTCTCTAATACATGAGTGCCAAATTAAAATGGTCAAATGTGCAATAAAAGGAGGTGCATGTGTCATCCAGAGGAGCTAGGACAAGTGCACCATCCCTAAAACATGTCGACACCTTCATGATCAAGTCAAACATGGGTCCAGATGTGAAGTTCCCTCGTAACAATATCTAGAGAATGAGGGTCCAATACGTATGATTGAAGAATAGTAAACCAAAAATGAGGTGTGCCCTTCTATAAGGAGAGAGAAGTGGCACATGTGACATAAATAATATACTAGATCAAATGTGGAAGATCCAAGATGCAACAAACATCTCAACCACCTATGACTACCTGGTCCATGTCCCCAACTACCTCAACAACCCCCACGTGTGGTCCATCTGAGAGAATAAGGCACATGTATGGGATAATATCATCCAACTATGCAAGGGTGCCCTCCTATAGCAATCCATGTAGCAATTGTGATGATGTGGCATCCTTGTCATAGCATGATGCACTGCTAGAGATCCTAATGTACTGACACGTATTGCAATGAAGTGCATGGATATAAAGAATATGGCATGTATCCTGAAGTTTTTAGATACGGCCAAATAAAAGTACATGGATCACAAGGAAACATCAAGAATCCCAATGCAGTGTCACGAATCTTGAGACATGCTACACATATCCCAATGCAATACACTCATTTGGAGTAGTGGGTCAAATTTCTTTGCAACATTAGGTGATGCACACTTAGTGATTTCTCCTAACACAACATAACAATAAAGGTTATTTTTAATATATCCCTAAGTTTTTCCAAGGGGGGACAACTTTAACCCTTATAAATGTGACAAGTCCTAGGAGAATGAGTATTTCCTAAGTCCGTAGGCAAAAGTTAGGTGATGTGATGAATAATTATGGAAGGGGGAAGGGAAAAAATTCATGTGATGACCCTCAAAGTCATTTAATGTGTTGGATAGGTGTTGTGATTTTATTCAACTAGCTTTCAAGAGCTAGGATTTTATATAGGAGCCTTTAAGAGGGAGATTTATCATTGAGTTACCTTTCCTCGACATTGTTTCTTACTACCACTTTTTGCCTTTTTTTTTATGCATTCAATTTATTGAGCGAGTCCCTTTTTCTTTAGATATCCATAAACATACATGGAACAACTATGTCAAAGAAATTATTAAAACTATAAATGTTATGAAGTGTTATCAAATCTCATTTCAGTGTTTATCACTTTCATGAATAACTTGGAAGTTATAACACCACATCCAAATAAACCACCAATGCATGGAATATCAAATAAATCAAAGCGAGATATATATTTTACCATCCATAATGCATTTGGCATCTGAGGAGTGAGGGAGAAAATATGATATACCATGGCTAAGCTAGCACAGTCACATATTTGAAGGAGAAAATTAGAAGAATTGTATGAGTCTTTAGAATATGAGCAAGAGATCTCATGCAGTCAACAACATAACACCCTTGTGAGGGTGCCTCTAAAGTTGTCACCCCTTGTGGGGTAATAACTGGATTACCTCCTGCACCATTAAAATATTATCAATGATTTGGCTCTTTTGGAAAAAGCAACCTTGATTCTTTGAGATGAGATTAGGGAGAATATTTTTAAATGATTTTCTAAGATTTTTGTCTGAACTTTGTAAGAATATTTATAAAAGGAGATGGGATGGAATCTTGGAAACAAGGAATGAATTTATTTTTTAGGATTTAGGCAAGGAATGAAGAGCTTGTGCTTCTTGCAAGGTCATGCTTTCTCCTAGAATAGTTAAGCTTATTCCACAAATCTTGTTTAATAATGTTGCATCAAACTTGTAAGAAATGGATTGAAAACCCTTCTAGTCCTCAGGTTGTGTCTGGCCCATGACCCTATATCGCACATATAATTCCTTCTTTGATCCGAAAAGATATTTTAAATGACAATGGTTGAGTTATAATACATGAGTTATTTTACCATTTAGGAAAACTAATGAAAGACGAAGAAATAATGAGGAAATATAATAGCCATATAAACATATATAGATCCAAAATAAAGTATGAGGATCAACAGCCATAAACACTAATGTGATAACGAAGTTCGGCAATCTCGCCCACGTCTCTGGGCCTTTGTCTAAGTGGGTGAGGCTTTCTTATTTCTATTAAAAGGTTTAAAAGTACATCATAACAGTGCCAAAAAGGTTACAAACTGATCTGGTCTTGTTCTACTAGATCTCTAGAACCCAACAAAACCGACGGCACTGAAATCGGATAACCGAAGCTTCGAGAAATAACACGCAAAGGTGCTCTCCTCAACAACTTCCTTGCATAAAAATGGCTTTGGCTTGGAAAATCTTCATCATAAACCTATTCTGAACCTCTCTCATGGCTCCAAGAGCCTCTGGTTTTTATAAGCCTAAAGTTGGTAACCATCTCCCAACTTCTCCCCAAGATCTGGCCTAAACAAGGGCCCAATATCTCCCAAAAATGACCAAAATCTCCAAAACTACTGAGAAAATCCAATTAAATCTCTATTATAAAGTTAAATAACCCACTTTGCAAAATATTAGGGCACAACCCCTTATTCGTTGGCCCCTGGTCCTATTGGCGCGCCCCACGTGGCCTCGCGTTGGCACTGGTTCGTTAGCCCCCTGATATCCTGCTCCTGGTCGTATGCTGGAAGGCCATATGTCCTTGGTCTAGTCCCCCCATGCATTAATATTGTTAGCTCTGCCCCAGGTCTAGTGCCTTGGTCGATGGGCTAGGTTGACCGACCGGGCGCTAACTTTTATCCATGAGAAGGTATAAAAGTATTGGCCCCGAGTCATATAGCATAATAATAGGACCAGGATCTGAGCTGGAGCATATATCAAAAAAAATCATGCGCAAACAATAATGGAGCAGGGTCATATTGGTGGGGTCCTATGGTGGTTCGTGTCGGGGGCTGGGGCTTAGCCCCAGCCCGATTCTCTGCCCGAATACATAAACGCTCAACTTAAATTCTAGTGGCGCCCATAAGGGTTAAGAAACAAAGCGAGGACGGGTTGGCTAGCCCGGCCCTGCCAATTCATATGCTCGGTCGGAGGTCGGGAGTTCAAATCTGGTGGAGACCCATAATTTTTCCAAAGCATAAACCAATGAATGGGTGCCACGTGACACCTTCCCATTCGCCCAATCCAATTCCACGCGTCAAATGTTGACTGGTCGACGCAATCCCCACGTGTCTGCCCTGTCAAATGACACTATACATGCCACATCTCATACGAACTGTATGGACCTGCCACACCAATCGTACGGACCTGCCACGTATCACCCTTGCAGTGGTGACATGTGTCACTCCCTGATTGGTCCAACTGTACTTGCCTAGTCAACAACCTGTCCATGTCATTGTACGTTCATCTACCATTTGTTACCTCCAGATGCTACCACATCAGCATGGTGTCATGCTGACATCAGCGTTGACTTTTTGCATGTTTTGTAAAACGAACAGATCACGATATCGGGAGCATACGACATTCGTTTGAGCCCATTCAAGTTGCGTTGGGTTCGTATCGACAGGACCTACGCACACGTCAGTTTTGAAGCCATTCTGAGAACTTTGATTTTTAGGCCTTCCTGAACCCATTTGGATCCCGAGATCCAATTATGTATCACACCTCCCCAATAAAGACCTTTTGGTCCCCAAAAGGTTACTAACCAGTCATCAAGTGCGGGATAGGCCACCTGACTTGTTCTCTGTCTTTGAACTCTGTCCTATGCACCTGTCTCATCGAGATCAACTGTAAAACAATCATGATAACTGACAACATATTGTTAGCCATTTGTACCCTGTCACATCTTACTGAAACCACTATCATCCATGTTAATAAAATTACTAATGATAGCATAAAAAATATGACTACAAATGAGCTGATATGTTTGTAATATTTGCACGACATTAGCTTATCTTGAAGCAAAGTGTGATTGATTTTCCATTCTACAATCATCTCTTGTTCTTGCTTAAGATCGATTACTTGATTTGAAACAATTATAGGTGTGTTGCTTGTTTGAGCTACCTTTCTTAATTGTTCCAATGTTTGAAGAGATTTATTTGTCTTTAAATGATGAGCATGAACCACATATTCTTGACCTTCTTTGGTTAAGTGATACTGATTCTTTTCCCTGTAGAATATTGCTTTACGATCATACAAGTAAGGACCGCCTAAGACCATTCCACATTCACTTAGTGGCACCACATCACATGTTACCTCGTCCACAAACTTAGATGAAATTGCAAATTTTAATGTGCATTGCTTTGTTATGTGCAATTGATGATTGTTGCTTATCCATTTAAGTGTGTAAGGATTATGATGCATCTGTGTGTTTAATCCCAATTGTTTAACCAATTCCTCTGAAATTAAGTCAAATTAAGATCCAATATTTATCAATGTGTCGACCTTAGTATGCCTCATGATGACCCGTATGTGAAACAATTTACTTCTAGAATCAAATCCCTCACCAATTTTACGTGTCATACCAACCATTGAGACTTTAGATTCATTAGTTGAATCTGATCCCAAGTCTCTTGGTCATGTTGTTGCTGCAATTGTTTGCCTCCCTTTCCTTTCTTTGAACCACTTTGGTCTCTTCTCGAGATGCAATTGCCAACAACGGTCCTCATCATGCCCCTCTTTCTTGCAATGCTTGCAAGAGGGCTTCTCTTCCTTTCTTGCCACTGAATTTTCCTTCTTGCCATTCCACTTCCTTTTGTCCTGTTTCCTTGAAGATGATTCCCCTGATACACCAACTTTTGTTTTCTCTACTTCAATGTATGTAGCTTGGACTGAAACCTCATCAAGATTAGTAGGTCCAAACATGAATACAGTATTTCGAATATGTGTAGGTAAACCTCCTATATACTTCATACGAGTTTCATGGGTATGTAAAGGAATATCTAACATCAATGCCATTTTACGAAAGCCATCTGTGTATTCTTGCATTGTTTGTCATTTTCTTAGTTTAAGAGCTTACCATTCAATTAACGCTTTCTCTTTATAACCCAAAGGATAGAATTGCTTTCTAAGTGTAGAAATAAAACTTTGCCATGATGGAAATACATTATCCACTTGTTGTGTGCCATTTTGCAACTTTCTTTGCCACCGGATGAGTGTTGTGCCTGCAAGTCTAAGTGATGCCAAGTTGATCTGAGTTGCCTCATCCTTGATTTGTTGCACACTACAATAAACCTCCATCTGTCTGACCCAATTATCGACTCTCTCTGCATTGACTTGACCATCATACATGGGTAATTCAAATTTCACATCAAGTTTTAATAAAGGCATTTATTGTTTATGTTTATGGACATGTTTTCTTGCGGTGCTTTTAGAACTTGAACTTGAAGAGGAAGGAGAACATGGAGGTGAAGGAGGAATTTTAGGAGGATCCTCTCCTTGTTTACTTTTTCCCTTTGAAGATTCACCCAGATTCAGTCTCTTCCATTCCAAGTAATCCTCATACAAAACCTTCATCATCTCCGACATGGCGAAGAAAGTTTTTCGAAACTCTTTCTCATCCTGAGAAAGTCCCTCTTCTGATGCCATCTTCTCGCTTTGAGAAGTTCTCTTTCTTAATCCAATCTATGGATTCTCTTCAAAAAGCTTGCCTTCACCACGGTGTAGCTTTTCCCTAGTAATCATGCAAACTCAAAAACCAAACATCAACTAGCTCTGATACCACTTGATCCAAAAAGATCTTTTAAACGACAATGGTTGAGTTATAATACATGAGTTATTTTACCATTTAGGAAAACTAATGAAAGAGGAAGAAATAATCAGGAAACATAACAGTCATATAAACATATATAGATCTGAAATAAAGTATGAGGATCAACAATCATAAGCACTAATGTGATAACAAAGTTCAACAATCTCGCCTACGTCTCCGGGCCTTTCTCTCATAGGGTGAGGCTTTCTTATTTATGTTCAAATCTTTAAAAGTACAACACAACAGTGCCAAGAAGGTTACAAACTGATCTAATATTGTTGTACCACATCTTTAGAACCCAACAAAACTGACGGCATTGAAATTGGACGACCGAAGCTCCCAGAAATGGCCTGCAAAGGTGTTCTCCTCAACAACTTCCTTGCATAAAAATGGATTTGGCTTGGTAAATCTTCAGCATAAACTTGTTATGAACCTCTCTTATGGCTCCAAGAACCTCTGGTTTTTATAGGCCTGAAGTTTGTAACCATCTCCTAACTTCTCCCCAAGATCTCGCCTAAAAAAGAGCCCAATATCTCCCAAAAATGACCAAAATCTCCAAAACTTCTAAGAAAATCCAATTAAATCTCTATTATAAAGTTAAATAACCCACTTTGCAAAATATTAGGGTGCAACCCCATATTTTTTGGCCCCTGGTCCTATTGTCGCGGCCCATGTGGCCTCACGTTGGCACTGGATCGTTAGCCCCCTGATATCCTGCTCCTGGTCGTATGCTGGAAGGCCATATGTTTGTGGTCTAGTTCCCCCATGAGTTAATACTGTTAGACCTGCCCCCAGTCTAGCGCCTTAGTCGGCAGGCTA
The DNA here is from genome assembly GCA_010110895.2 of Picea sitchensis. Lineage (NCBI taxonomy): Eukaryota > Viridiplantae > Streptophyta > Pinopsida > Pinales > Pinaceae > Picea > Picea sitchensis. Next base: position 131,804 of record SNQJ01S0013068.1, on the reverse strand, counting down.
GCCCGATCGACCAAGCGCTAACCTTTATCCATGCGAAGGTATCAAAGTGTTGGCCCAGAGTCATATAGCATAGTAATAGGACCGGGATCTGGACTGGAGCATATATAAAAAAAAAAACTGCGCGTAAACAATAATGGAGTAGGGTCATATTGGTGGGGTCCTATGGTGGTTCGCGTCGGGGGTTGGCACCTAGCCCCAGCCCGATTTTCCACCCGAATATACAAACACTCAACTTAAATATAAGTGGTGCCCATAAGGGTTAAGAAAAAAAGCGAGGGCGGGTTGGCTAGCTCGACCCTGCCAAGTCAGATGCCCGATCGAAGGTTGGGGGTTCAAATTCGATGGAGACCCATAATTTTGCCAAAACATAAACCAATGAATGGGTTCCACGTGGCATCCCATGTTTGGGCCATGTGGAACTTTCCCATTCGCCGAATCCGATGCCACGCGTAAGACGCTGACTGGTCCACGCAATGCCCATGTGTCTGCCTTATCACCTGCCACGTGTCGTACGAACTGTACGGGCTTGCCACGCCAGACGTACAGACCTGCCATGTGTCACCCTTGCAGTGGTGACACATGTCACTCCTTGATTGGTTCAACTGTTCCTATCCATGTCATTGTACGGTCAGTTGCCACGTGTCACCTCCAGACGTTGCCACGTCAGCATGATGACGTCATGCTTACGTCGACATTGACTTTTTGCCTATTTGGTAAAACGAATAGATCGCGATATCGGGAGCATACAAAGTCCATTTGAGCCCATTCAAGTTGTGTTGGGTTCGTATCGACGATTCCTACGCACATGTCAGTTTTGAAGCCATTATGAGAACTTTGATTTTTAGGCCTTCCTGAACCCATTTTGGTCCCGAGATCCAATTCTGGATCATTCTTCCTCTATTTCTTTGGTCAATTCTATGTTTACTTCCATAGAGACCAAAGTTAGGATCCACTAAAGCATTACCATGGTAGCATATTTTTCGACCTCAATATCCTCTATGTAGATGTTTTTCAAGTGATTATGAGATGCTTCGTTAATGTCCTTGAATTCAAACAACCTTTCTCCATTCTCCAGGTTTATCTCGTTCGCAATATTTTTTGTAGTCTAGCTTACATGTTTATGAAATAATGAATTTTCATTATCCCTAAAATTTAGCCACGGGCTTCAAGACTTCAATCGCTATTGCTCCTAGTCTTCCTTATTCACCTTGTGTAGCCTTCCACATGGATCTATTTCTTCCATTAATCTCTATTTTGTCACCTCCTCTATTTCCATACTTTCCTACAATTTACTAAATTGATATTAAATGTCTATTCTTTCCTATGCTAGAAGGAGATATGAACTCTTAGCTCATTATTTTAAATCATATTTAACTGCCTGCAACTTTGACTCCCAAACATATGGAAGAGAGCCCCAAACTAGTGTACTTCAAGCTTCTAATATTATCTCCATAGATTTTGGATTATGCAACTAAGCAGATTGAATCTAAGAGGGATGGGCCCAAGATATTGAATCTAAAGAAAGAAAAAAAACAAGATGGGATGATGGTCTAAAATTCCAAGTGGAATGATATGAGAAGAGAGAATTTGATTGTCAAGCAAGAAATCATTGTGAATTAGAAAATTATCTAACCCGGTCTCAATGTGTCATGGCCCCACTTTTTTCTTAGACTATGTTTATTTCCATTTGTTTGGCATTATGTTCATAAGATCCCAATCAAACACTAGGGTCCCCCATGCATTCCCTAAAAATATATTTTACTATGGTTCCCCCCTTATTTTACAACATCATGTTAAATCCCTCTACGACTATGCTATGCTCGACATACTTTGATTTATCCATTTCTCTTAGATATTCCCAACATTCTACTTTCTCTCTATATTGAACAAGCACATCGACATTAAATACCTAAACTCTTTTCCATGTGGTTTGAAGATTGAGACTTGTTAGATCCCAATGTTGAGTTATGCAAGAAAGAACTAACTCAAAAACTAATTTATATTGGACCATGAAAATACTCGTTGAGGATCCTCTTACTCTCGCCGCCACTCATTGACTCACCCTCCATTGTTTCTTTTATGTTTACAAAATCTTATATTCTTCAAGTTTAGTCTCCTATATGAGAAATAAAACTAATTTTTCAAATCAAATTAAATCTTTCAACACTTCTTCTATGTACATGTTTCCCATTCCCCTACTTTTCTAGGAGACCACTTACATTATTTCATGGATGAGGACTTCAAATTGTCTCCTAAAATGCCTTCAAATGACATTTTCATTCTAGTACTTTTAACTAAGAGGTATCGAGCCCTAATGGTTTTTATTTTCTTTCCATAGCTTCTCTCTTTTCTTTAAGGGTTCTTTTCCTTGGTCTTTTTGGGAGTCTTTCCTCTTCCATATCTTCAGATAATATCCTTGTTGTTGAAGTATTTTTTCCATGTGAGAACTCCATTGGATTGAGTGGAAGGTTTCTTTGAAACAAGACTTTGAATCTCTTATTTCTCTTCTTCCACGTCTTGATTTTCCAAAGCTTTTAGGGAGCCTTGAGGATACTTTTGGGATTCAAAAAAGATTGGTAGAACAAATTGTAAGAGAGTAAGAAGGGTGGTGACCACCAGCTTAAAAGAGGGGAACCCATAAAAGGCTAAGAGATAACAACCAAAGAGACGATCATATCTTGATTGATTTCACTATTACGAAATCGACCTTGGAGTCTAAAGAGATTTGCCTTGCCAAGTTGGGGTTTAGGTCATGCCCTTGTCCAACGAGGTTAATGAGAGATCCACGTGGGCCACTGGTCCAGGTAAGTGTTGGGGCATAGGTCGAGGGAGGCTTAGGTTGGCCTACATCATTGAAACAAACCAACGTGGGCGATCATACTCCAAATTTTTTCATTAAAGGAACTACCTTTCCTTTATTGTCATTAAAGGAAGAGAGACTAAAAGAGGATAAAAGGGTGACTTGCTTACTTCTTGAAACATTGTTGGCTTGTTACCATTGATCCCCCTTCTCTAGTGGAGCCTAAATCAGAGTTCTTATTTTGCAATCCTTTTCAAAATGACCATACTTATGATATACTTTGTATTTGAATGCTAATTGGTCATTGTTGTGTTGGTTTTGTCACTTGGGTGAGAAAAACAACAACACTTGCATGTTTAGATAAGCCTGCTAAAAAAAACATAAGTTTGTGGGTGTGTTAGATAAACCAAACACACATGAAAACAAATAAATACAACTAAAAACAACTAAGAAAAAAATGTTAGAAAACTTGAAAAAATTAGAACCATGAAAATCAACAAATGACCAACATATTGCTACCAATGGATCAATAGATTAGTAGGAAAAACACCGTAGAGAAAGGCAGGGACTTGTGAGTCCCCTTTTCCTCCTTAGTAGGGCTCTTGAGTTCCCTAATTGAGAGCTCTTCTCTCCTTACAATGGAAGAAATGACAAATGGTGAAGAAAAACAACGCCTATTCCCTCAATAGGTGAATGGAATGGCCTTTTCCAATGGTGCTTGAAGGCTTTCAAAGAGAAAAAATGATTCTCAAGGAAGAATTATTGCAACATAACAATACCTTGAAGATCTTAGTTTCTTAGCACACCCATGGCTCTTTTTTATAACATCCATTCATGGCAAAATGTAATTGGTTCATGGTGTGAACAGGAGGCCTTTTAGGGCACCCTTTATCCCTTGACCAGTCTCCAAGCTAGATTTCGCTCAGATATGAGTGTCAAATCGTGTTGGGGGTCGAACTAGAAGTGGTTGAGGGGTTGAAAAGATCCATAAATGCATCATGCATAGAAGTGTGTGGCTTTTCTCGTCGACAATCACGCATTTTGCGCATACTGTGCACTGTGTGCGTGCTTCCTTTGGTGAATTTGTGCACTTTGATTTTGACCCAATTATATAGTTTTTTGCCTTTTGATGGATTTTGGTGTTGTAGGTGGACTAATTTCTCCTGACATTGATGTGTTTCTTCAACCATTGTGTGCAATGTTGCGGACGATTTTGCAGTGATAACAGATGCCCCCTGATGTGTGAGGTTAGGAGCATACATATAGCCGAAATACATCAATATTTCTTTTGTTGAGAGTTCCATTGTAAGGAAGAGTGAAGAGAGGAACTGCAAGAGCGATCCGCCTGAGGGAGAGGGAAAACTGTGAGACCCAAACCTTTCTCTAGGGAGAAAAAAGAAAATATGTGTACAAACAAGGCAGGCATGCCCCATGCTCGTGTCATGAAACCAAAATGTGAGACTGTAACTGAAGATGTATGTTGATGTAGATAACTACAACACCCTCGGGGGTGGTTGATAACGACAAATGACAGTTCTGAATGGTGAATGGGCTCTGAAGTGAGGCAAGGACAACTGTAAGAATTGTCGATGACTTGTAGGCATTGATGGCCTAACAACATCCGAGGTCTTCGACTGGTATGAAACAACTGCAATAGTCGTATAGTAAGACAATCGTAACATGAGAGTTTGTTGAAGTCGAATGTTATGGGGGTCAACGAAATCAAAGAGCAATGATGATTCTCTCTGTGTCGTCCGAGACTCTTCATTGAAACGGTAATGAGAGTCAATATACTGTCGACCTTATGGAAATTGTGTCGATGTCAACATAAAGGGAGACATGACACCAAGAAGAAAAGGGCTTCATGTAATCCATGGAGTAATAGGTGATATCAAGTACTGACAGGTAACATGAACGAAGTCAAGATGCTGTGGAACTCAAGACTGCCCTTGGTTGGGGTGTTGAAGGATGACTGGAAGCAACCGTAAAATTGGATCTAGCGTCAGGGGGGTGACTAGATATGGGGTTAAACTGTGTCAGAGGCTAACAAAGTGGGAAAACTCAGAGATCGTGGGTACATGGGCTTGGGATACTCGGGGTTTGTTAACAATGTCAATGTGAAAAAAAGGGCGAATGCCCCAACAAAGGGCAACATCGGTTGCTTTGCCAGGGAAAGAAGGCCATCAAGGATGATGACAAAAGAAGCTATGTATATGTTGGAAAAAAAGGCTTTTTACAATTACCAAAGAAATAAAGAATAATTTGGGTTAAGTATACAGATGCAAAAATGGGTGCCCCAGTGAAAGATGGCTTGGCCCGTGGAGAGAACAAGTTGTGAAAGAGAACTGGTGGAGGGTGGGGGGCCCATGGGTGGGTTTTTGTATTAGGTAAACGGATGGAGGACAATATGTGGATGGGCAAACTGATGGTGGGTGAGATGGAGGGCTAATGATACTGCGAAGATGCAATCAATAGAACCAAGATGATATGACCTAGGAGTCCATTGGGAAGGTTAGCAATATGATGAGAAGAAGTATGGGGTTCATTCTCAAAAATTCAAAATACGATTAGGACTCCCATCCCTAGGGGTTGAAATCAACATGAGTGTCAAGTTTCCAAGGGGAACTATGAATGGGACAACTTGTATGGGGGAGAGTGTTACCGGTTGACAGTACCCAAATGTGGCAAAGGTAAAGAGACTGCAGAGCCAGATGTAAGGACCCTAAAGGTAAATGTCAGAGGGTTTGACTGGGATATGAAATTGATTTACAATGAGAATAATTACATGCCAGTGTCAAACATATACCTGAAGGGGATGTAAGCTTGCGGACCAAGTACTTGCACACATGAAAACCAAATACCCGACATGAACAATATTTGATGATAAAGAACATATAACAACTATTTGATAAAATTGAAAGTGAGCACGCGTACCTGAACGTGACATGAGAAAAATGCTCCTTCGGGGCTAAGTGCAGATGATGACCTGGGGAATGTGACTGTGTAGATGGTGGGATCAGGATCCCGTGGCTGAGAACGGATCGGAAAATGGAGGCTCTGGGCACCTGTAACAGAGTGTGGAAGTTGAGAAAAAGGGGTTATATATGGTTGGTGGGCCCACAATGCCACCTCATTTGTACTTGTCACTGTTGTTGAATTGGCGAGATAGATGTGAGGAGATTTCAAGATTGCGGGAGAGTGAGGCTACCGAAATGGGAGTGGCGAGAGACAGGTTAGTGGTCCTAACATCCTGCACTTTGTGAATTTCCTAGTTTGTAGGTAGGGGTTGTACGGAGGGTCGTACAAGGGTTTTTTAGGGTAGGGACCTACCAATGCGTAGGAAAAGGAGGAATACCCATGCATATGTGTGTGGGTATTCCTTCGTTTCCCGTGCATAAAATGCAGTTGTGCTTGACACAGTTGTGCATGTGGGCGTGAGGGTTGGGCAGACAAGCACGCATGGAATGCGTGCCTGTCTGACTAACAACTGGACACTCATGCACGGTTGTTTCTAATACATATGTGCACTAGTGCACCATTGTACAAAGAACAGGTGCACACATGTGCGCACCTATTTGGGTGAAAGCCACACACTGTGGGCAAGGCTAAGGGTTTGTGATTTTTGATATTTTTATGCTTTTTGCTAGATGATGACGCTAATCAAATGTTTATGTGTGGATGCAGGTGATCAACAAAGTATACAGCACCATGATGGTCCACTGGAGAGAGCGTGACTGGGACTGGTTACGGGAGGCGGTGAGAGAGTCGTCGGGCGTGCGAAGACACTTCACACCCTACGAATTTCTCAAGTTCTTTGACTGCCCTTTAATATGATCGCAGGAGTTCTTGCTACAGTATTTGATTAGGATGTGGAGCATTGATCTGCACTGCTTCATAGTGAGAGGGGAGCAGTTGACATTCTCTGCGACAGAGGATGTATATTTCTTGATGGGGCTCCCATTCCATGGAATGGCCTTGCCTGTTGAGCCCCATCTGCCCGGGGATGATCGGGTGGAGACCATGGTGACTTGCCACTATATTGGGCCAAACCCTATGTTGGGTTCGATCGTTCGCATCGAGGCCATTGATGACCTCCTTATTGAGTTTATTGCGACGATGGTGGTGAGGATCTACAGATCCTTGGCTACTCAGCGAATCATTGGTGGCCAGCTGAGGGTAGTGCAGAAGGTCCTAAATGGGGACCTGTTTGCATGGGGTGTGCTTATGCACACCAAGATGATGGGACAGTTCAAGCAATGTCGGTTAGCTGACTCCAGTGACTTTTATTTCGGGTCCGTTCTGGTGGCCTGGTTTTTAGAGAGGGTGCCTCTGTTGCGCTCGAGGATCCTGCTAGAGCCCATGGAGCGAAGAGAATCACGACTGATGCGGTGGGCCCACGTGTTGCCTCGACATGGAGGCGGGGAGGGTCGCCATTATTTCATGACCACGGTAGCTCGAGTGTGGCGCTAGATTTCACATGTTATTCTGAGGTATCCATATGCGAGTATGGACAACCACCATGATCCAGACATGGTGTTGCCTCCTGGGGAGGAATGAGACCAGCAAGGTATGTGTTATAGTTTTATGTTTTATGATTTTGATAGATAACATTGATTATATATGTATATGGATGCTGACACTATCTCTGGTGTTGTTTTGCAGATGTGGGACCCCGAGGACGAGAGGCAAAGGTCGTCGGGGAGCCGGCTCGAAAAGCGCCGGTAAAGTTGAGGGTTGGACAGAGGCGACGACGAGATGACGCTGGTGTTGGACCAATGAGATAGTCGCAGGGATATGCCGGAGTCATGTTGGAGGGTCTGCTCTGACGATTCGAGCGGGTTCTACTAGGTGTGCCTGAGGGCATGTGGGCCCACACCTAGGACGAGGAGGTCTTGGAGCGGTGTGTGGGAGTACAAGCAGAGTGGCGGACATTGATCCGTCGAGTAGCAGTGGTGGGGGTAGCAATGAATGGTCGACTACCTCCTGGACCTGGAGGGCCCCCAACTGGTGGGGTGCCTCCGATTGACAGAGGACCTGGGGGGGAGCTCTGGGGGCACCGTGAGTGTCAAGTTTTTTATGAACGGGCTTGGGAGCCCGTTTTTTTATAGGGTACTTGATACCCATTTTTGTACTCATAAGGTGGGGGGATTCATGGGCCTGCGGGCGATTGTACATGTATATTTTTTGAAAAACACTGATGACCTTCATGATATATATATGGATATATTTTTTGATCGTCTATGCTTTATGTTTTTATGTATGATGTATTTTCTATGTGTTGTGACAAATGTATGATGCTATGTATAAAATGTTGTTTAATGTGAAAATTTCCAATCTAATACTAGGTTAGCCATGTGATCTTCTACTTGATTAAGTGTTCTTGGAATATGTGTAAATGTGATTGAATTAAAGGTGTGAGATGGGAGTCTAACTTGCAGGTATTTGCGAAAGAGGAAAGGATCGTGAACATGATATACATTGTTGAGTTGCAGGATGACAAGTTGGGAATCTAATAGAACGCTAAGGTGACGAATGTGGCGATGACTGGCCTCGGCAAGGAGATCAATGACGGTGTCATATTCGGCTTGGTTTTTGGTGGTCGAGCCCAAACATATGCCAGTGGAGTGGAGCAAGACATGTGAGGGAGTATAGCGGGCCCAAGCGGCCCAAGCGAGATTCTGGGTCCAACGGCTGGCACCGTCAGCGTAACCGATGTGGTAGGCTAATGGATAATGCATCTGTCAATAACACAGATTATAGATCAAACATGAGGAGTGGTGGCAATAAAGAAGACTAAAAACTCTACAAATGTGTACAAAGAGAAACCTAAGGTAGGGGGGATACACCTAGGCGTAAAACTTCTTTAAGTATAACTCGTTGATGGGTTCTTTGAGAGGGTAGCCTTCTAGAGAGGCCAAGATGTAGGCACCTTTAGTGAGGCAATGTTGTATGATGTAGGGTCCATGCTATAATGACTCAAATTTACCATGGTTGAGAGTGTCGTGGGCGATATCATAGGCTAACACGAGATCACCTTCGTTAAATGAGCAAAGGTTGACATGGCGATCGAAGGTGGCTTTCGATCGCTTTTTAGTTGCCTCATTGTGTTGTAATGAAGATCGACGATCTTCATCAAGCGACTCTAAGGTCAGCAGGTGTTGCTCCATTGGAGCAATGTCGGGTAATATCTCAATAACAGTGCATAATGTGGGGATTTCGCACTTAATAGGGATGGTAGCTTTAATCCCATGGACGAGGTGGAACGGTGTAAAACTGGTGGCAGTTTTGACTATCGTGCGATAATCCCATAAAGTGGAAAACAACATATGATTCTAGTTGGTCTTATGTTTGTTGACAGTACGTTGTAGCATGGTCTTGAGGAATTTGTTGACAACCTCGACCTATCCGTTGGACTAAGAGTAGTATGGGGAGGCAAACTCATGGGTGGAGCCTAAATTTGAGGAGAGATCTGAAAGATCTCGTTCTCAAATTGTTTACCATGATCAAACACTAACTGTAATGGGACTCTAAATCGGGTAATGATGTGGTTGAAGAAAAAACGCGTTGTTGTGTTAGCAGTGTTGTTAAATGTTGCATGGCTTCGACCCATTTGGTAAAGTAATCTACTGACATGACAATGTACTTGTGTCCATTACTGGATGGAGGATGGAAACTCGGCCGGTTGTGATGACTAGATGTAGAAGAGTTGGTGGCGCTCGTGATTTGTTTGCATAAAGTTGGCATTGTCGCATCGCTTGACATCGTGGATGCAGTCATGAAACAAAGTGGGCCAGAAGTACCCTGCTCAAATGATTTTTTTCGGCGATGGACATACCCGAGAGGGGACCACCTCAAGCGTCATTGTCGCAATCGTTCAAGAATCTATGGGCTTCGTCAATGGTAAGACATCGCTGAAGAATGGTATCGACCCTCCATTGATAGAGAATGTCTCTGATGAGGAGGTATCGGGGGGCCTAATGGAGAATGCGTCGACGATCATCTCGAGAGAGATGAGACCAAATTTTTTGTGTACGAAGGTAGACGAGGAGATTGTCGTACCAGGGGTCATCGGAGGGGATGAAGAAGAGATGTTCATCAGGGAAATCCTCATTGATGGGGGAAGCTTTAGTGTCTGAGGGAAAAGTCGTCATGAGTTCGACGAGAACAAGAGCTTTCTTACTTTTGGGAGTAGAGAACTCTAGATCGTATTCTTGGAGGATAACGATCAATCAAGAAAAATTTCCATTAATATGCCTTCGACTAAGCAAGTACTGCATGGGGTTGGAATCAGCTATGACCTTGGTTGTTCGAAGCAGAATGTAATGTAGTAGTTTTTGGACTGCGAGGACAACTGCTAACACCAGTTTCTCTTCATGATTATACTTCCAGGGTGTCCCTGAAATGTTTTTGTTAATGTAGTAAATGACATGTTAACATCCATCATCCCCTAATTGGACGAGGACTTCTGCTACTGAGACAGTTGAGGCTGATAAGTAGAGGATGTGATTGCGATCATAGTCTGGGGGACTAATAAAATGGGCATTGAATAGGGTGGTTTTCAAATCATCAAAAGTTGTTTAATCATGTTCATCCCATTGAAATGAGATATCATGACGCAGTAAGCAGAGAAACCATGCGCGCTTGTGGCGTAGTCTGGGACAAAGTGATGTAAAAAATTGGTTTTGCTTTGTAGGCTTTGCAGTTGGCGTAAATACCTCGGTGGTGGAATTTATGTGATAGCTTGGACCTTGAGGGGATCCACCATGATGTCGTGTTGGGAGACAATGAACCCGAGGAGGCGCCTGATAGTGATGCAAAATACACACTTGAGGGGGTTCAAGCGGATATTGAACTAGCGACATCGTTGGAAAATGATGCGTAAGTCATCTATATGTTGGGTTCACTTTTTGGACTGACAAGTGAGGTCGTCCAAATAAGTAAGGATGATGCGAGAAAGATCATGAAAAACATAGGTCATGGCTCGTTGAAATGTAGTACCGACGTTTTTGAGTCTAAAAGGCATGACGCGATACGCAAAGGTACCCCAAGAGGTAGTAAAAGTGGTTTTATATTGATCTGTTGGATGGATTTGGATTTGATTGTAGCCGGAGAACCCATCCATGAAGGATAGTGCCTCGTGGCGGGCACAGTCATCGATGATTTGGTCGATGAAAGGGGTTGGAAAGTTGTCTTTGGGACAAGCGCGGTTGAGATCGTGAAATTCTATGCAGACACGAATAGTGTCGTGTTTTTTTGTTAACGAGGATGGGGTTGGAGACCCACGAAGTGTACGCAATGGGGTAAATGAACTCGACAGTGCGTAGCTTGTCAATTTTGGCTTTGATAGCTGTAACTTTGGATGGGTGAAGGGGGCGTTGCTTTTGACAAACAGGGGCAACATATGGCCAAGTGTCGATTCGATGTTTGACTATAGAAGGATCAAGGCCGAGCATCTTCGTATATGACCATGCAAAAATATCTCGGTATTTATGAAAGAGAGCTTTGTAAGCAATGAGTTCTTCAGGGGAGCATGCGATGCCAATGGTGATTTCTTCTACGATTCTCGGTTTAAATGAAATGTTAATTTTGACGATGGGGGAGATGTTGGCCATGTTGCCTTCTTCAAAATCATCTGGGGTAGGGATAGGGTTGTTGAACCAGTCTATATGCCCCGAAGGAATAAAATCCTTGGTTTCAATTGTGCACATGGAGGTTTGGATAGGAGGGTGAAAGGCCTCATGTGAAAGGAAAAGTACGCGATGATGGAGCGCATTCCATGGGCAATCGGGGGTAGTGATTTCCTCCAGGATATCTTTGTCGTAATGAAAAATGCGAGAATACAAGGGATCCTGGGAGGTGACAGGGGGAACTCTTGATGGGTAAGTGTTACTTTTGTCAAGTGGTGAGGACGTACATAGGATATCATGTACAGGGTGCGAGGGACCGCTTGACATAAAGTAAATGTATCGATAGTGTGGATGGTACCTCATGTGCTCAGGTATTGATGACAAAATATATCGAATATCAGTAATGTGAGCCTCAGTAGGGAGTGTCTAAGAGGGCTTTGGCCGAGATGTTTGGGATACTATAGCTAATGTTTGGCAAAATTGAGGTAGAGCTAGGCAATGATGAGTGTAATGGCCATATTTTGAACAGATGGTACAAACAAATTTGGTTTGCAACCCTTTATTGTGTGCGGTCAAGGACTCCATAGTAGCAGTGGATGTACTTGGTGGAGTGGCAAGCAATGTGGTTGCTCTAGGGAGCTGGATCAGATTGCGTAACTTGGGAAGAGTAGGACATCTGTTAGTGGGGTGTCCTTCTCTTTCGCATAGTGCGCAAAGAGGTTTAGCTTAGGGAGGAAGTGGAGTTGTGGGCTCGTTCTTCTTTTGTATGCCCTCGGTGGTTGTGGTATTGTTGTTAGTTGGGGGCAAGGGTTGTGTGGCAGGAGCCTGTACAAGTATCTGCATCGGTAATCCCTCTGTTTGAGGAGGGAGAGATGGTGTAGGAACCATAGCGGGTGGATGGAGATATTGTACAGGGATGGAAAGAACCATGTTTGGAAGGGTGAGAGTAGCAACTACCTGGAATGCTTGGACTCCAGGTGGGGGGTAGAAAAAGGGAATTTGGTTAATGGCTTGAGGGACTATCTCCCAAACCGGGATTTTCCCCTGGAGGGACAAGTGGTGCAGTGGGGTTCTCAGGGAATTCCTGAGCTAATTGTTCACCAACTAGTGGAACTTCGATGTGGGGAGGGGCCTCGGTGAAAGGAGTATTGTCTCTGATATCAGTTCCATTAGAATATACTACACACTTGTGCTGAAGGGTGTAGGAGAGGTGGTGCTCCATGATATGCCCCCAACAAGGATGGGTCCTTGAAAATTCTGGGTGAAAAATCATCTAAGCTAGTATGGAAAAGGGGGAGAATGTTATCAATGTTGGAAGAATGATTAGGCTCGTAATGTGTAAGTTGGTCGATGGTGACAATTTTCCCGTTGTGGAGGAACATCATCATTCGAAACACAGAAGAGGCAATTGCCTTCATAGCATACTTGTAGCTACGTCTGAACAAAATATTGTAATCAAGTGTGGTGTCGATAACTTCAATGTCGATGAGGATGGTTTTACCCACAAGTTCGACAGGGACATTTTGGAAGAGCCCTTAGGGGGACGATGGGCGACCGTCGTAAGCTCTGAGGGTGATGGTAGATGGTACTAGCTCAGGTGAGCCAAGTTTTTGCCATACTACTTTGGACATGATGCATGTGGATGAACCTTCATCGATGATGCATCAATGAATTGTGATGTTCCAGATCTTAACTGGTATCTGAAATGCTACCAAGGCAGGGAGGTGTGGTTCTCCGCTATCTAGATCAAAGGTGATGAGTCTAGTATCAGCTGGGTCGACTGCCCCCAAGGCGAAAAGCAAGGATTTCCGCTGAGTTGGACAGGTTTGGAGGACCTCCAATACAAACATGGTTGTAGGAGATTGTGCTAAGTCATCGACCGGACTCTAGTTATGGGCTGCCCTAGCATGAAGGTTATGTACATTATGTCGTAATGACATACGAGTTATATGAGTGTTTGGTTCAGTGTTAGGGCGTGGAATCATCAATGGTTGTGCGACTATAGCTAGAGTCGCTTCTGAGGTGGTTGGGGTAGATTCAGAGGGGACACCATATTGACGACCGTGTTTGCAGTAGAGTATATTCTTCGTTGGTAAGGAGGATATTGTGATCGGTCGAGTTTCCAGGTTGAGTGGGACCCGGGTTTTGATACTGTCCCATTTGGGGTGGAGTAGGGTGTACCTCCTATTGGGTATTCATCACACCTTTGTGTGGAATAGGGTTTTGCAAAACGGTCAGAGGTGGTGGTTGCAAATACTGTTGGGGGGCCTGTTGAGGGGCAGGTGGCGCTGGTGGACATTGCGTGTTCATGGATTCTTTCATCCGTTTGAAACCGACAATTTGGGGGAAATGGTGTGTATAATGTCCATACTCACCGCATAGAGTGGAAAGGAAGTTTGTTCTGAGGTTATTGTTCTTCCCTTGTCATGGTTGATTGTTATTGGTGCCCCCTTGGGGGTTTTGGTTGCCCTAATTCTGGTTGCCCCCAACAGGGTGGTTTTGTTGGGGGTTATTTCCTCCTGGTCCGCGTTGTTATTTTTTCAGTTTTTCCCTTTCTTCATGACATTATTCGGTGGATGGGCCATATTTTCTGTATTCAAATGTTCAAAAGTATGAAGCTATTGAATGGGAGAGGGTTGAACAAATTTAATGCCGACATGTGGTTGTCCTGGTGGAGGAGCAATCGGTTGTGGAGGACCAGTAAATGGAAAATATGGATTGTTTTGTGGAGACAATCCATATACATGTATGAATTTGAAGCACTTCCACTACTGTTGATGTTATAGGTGAGGGTTGAGGGTGAACTCGTACTTGGTTGAGAGACCAGATGCATCATGAGTACCAGTGGGGGTCCACCCAATGGTGGAGGGGGAGCAACAAGATACGACTATTGGTGAGTGGGAGGAGGGTAATAAGATGTCCCTCCATATGGTTGTGGATATTGAGGTGCACCATAAGTGGGTGACGAGTGGTCGTATGCATTGAGATGGGTCATAGAGGCAATCAACCCATCCGCAGCGTGGGACATTCCAGGTTTATCCTGGACAAATGGTATGGGTCTCAATGCATTAGGTAACACTGTGTACAAGTAACTTGATTGAGCGTAGATGAGGTCAAACTGTTGGGTCTTTTTGATGGCCTCCTCTTCTAATTGAGGAAAAGTGGATGTTACGTCCTTGGCAATAACAGAGAAGAGGGATTCAAGAAACCAATCAAGATTTTGTTCTTTGGTGGTTTCTGCTTTAGACAAACTACATCGTCGACGCCATTCATGGATGTGGTCGGTTATATGGATAGCAGTGGTTTGTTTGAACTCAGAGAGAAGATCTAAGCCAGTATCATGACGAACTGGTAGTTGGAAAAAGGACAAAAAGGCCTTGGCCAATGATTCAAAGGTCACATGGGACCCTGATTTTTCATCCACATACCATTTGGCTGATGAACCCATGAGAGTTCTTTGAAATAACCTTAAGCGGATGGAATCATCCATGATGTTGTTTGAAGAGCACCATAAGTGGAAGGTCATAACATAGTTAGCAGGATCTTCCCTTGGTTTTCCTTCAAACTTTGGAATATCTGAAGGTAGTTTGGTAGGCATATTGCGCCATGTGGGGTCATGTAAAATGGGATCATTCGTGAGTTTGGTCAAATCAGGAATGTTGACGGATGCCAAGTATGGCATAAGGAGATTTGGTGGAGGATTAGTTCTAGCCATTGTGTGAGTAGGTAATGGACCTGTCCCTTGAGGGGGATTTGGTGGGGTTGTACCTATCCCTTGAAAAGAAGGTTGACCCCCGCCTCCTTGTGAAGGAGAACTAATGGATGGATGTCCTTGGGAATTTGACCCAAGCAAAGTGGAACCAAGTTAAGTTGACCCCAAAACTATAGCACTCACGGGGGTGTGAGATGGTTGAGCCGGTGAGTTGGCAAGACTAGGGACTCCTCCTAGAATAGAAGGGAGATTCTGCAAGCGTCTAGAACGACGGGGATTCTGTGGTTCCCCTATGGTTTCCTACTAGCAAAGTGAATGTGTGCAAATGGTGACAAGAGAGAAATAAATGAACAAGAGCTTTTGACCTTCACAAAATAGTATAACTCACAATTGCATGTACTCAAATGAACGTCATACATAAATCAATTGTAAATAAACAAGCATGTGGATAGGTGGATTTTGTCCACGTGGGGGAACAACAAAATCAAATGCTCGTGTCCTAAAAGATGCATCGTCCTTCCTCTCAATTAGCACTGGGCCTTCCAATAACACTCAACAGTAGGGTCTAAAGCCATCGAAAGAGGAACTAGTGAAGGTTGAAGTAATCGGTTATAATGAGGGGTAGAGGGTGCATATCTCGAAAGAGCTGGCGATATTTCTGAATAGCCACACAAAATCTGATTAAGGTGCGATTGCAGCCCACAATCGCCACCTGGGTGGATATCCTAAGTTTGGCCACTAAGTACCTCGGTCAAAGTGCGACATTTTGATTTTCGGCCTCAGAAATGGGTCACGGGCTGGATGCCCTCACAAGAGTTGGGTGACTTAGGGAGGGATGTGCAAAACAACCAGACCTCGGCCTTTGACCCTTAACGGGTATCTCCCTGCCTTATGGTGTAGGAACACTTGACTTGGAGGATTTAAAAGTTCCCTATTTCTCAACTTCCATTGTTTGAAAATGTGAGAACCTGATAACGGGGGTTATTTGAATTCCTACCCCCGAGATCCTGCCTAGACTAAAAAAATTATTTTGGCACCTCCTATGGAGGAAGACTTAGTGCGTTCTTAGAAAAAAAAATTAGATGTGGTGGGCTGAGAGATAGGGGTCATGGACCAACCTCGTTTGAATTAATTGGTGTGGATAATTTCCAAAGAAGTAGTGGGATCTTTCGAAATTCCTTTGGAGAAAACCTACTTCGACCTCCACTATTCTAATAGAAATTATGTGTGTGTAAAGAGTGGCTTTGTGTGCAAGAGATTGCAACATGTGGACTTCCCGTGGTCCTTACAAATCTTCTTACCTAGATTACTATGTGTCTTTGGTACAACCTTGCATAATATTTAAAGCCCTAAAGAACTAGCAATGTAGACATACGGTCCTTACAAATCCTTTAAACTCCCTAAAATGTTGTTTATACTAAGAAAGCTTTGAAACTATCCTATATTTGTAGACACGTGGGCATGTATGGGCCCGTTACTTTGATCTTTAAACTTCCCTAGATTGTGATCTAAACTAAGAAAGCATTTAGAAACTGTCGTAAGTTTGCAAACATGTGGGCATGTATGGGCCCTTACAAAGCTCTAAGATGATTTCAAAAACTAAGAGGAACCTTAGGGGGTCTTTTGTCCTCTCCTAAAGATTTTTTAAGGGAGATGAAATGTCCTTTTAACCATCTTTCTCATTCCCGATATCACACTAGGGTGCGGGGGAAGAGCATACTTAAGGGTCAAAATTAACTTCTAGTCCCAATTTAAGTGATCATGTATGACAACAATAACTTCAACTTAAAATTTTACATGCCAAATGAGCCATCCATGTGGCAACAAAGAAAACCAGGAGAATAGTGATTCTTTTTACCCCCTAAATGTCTATGTTGGCTAACCTTTCTTATGGGAAAGGACTCTAAGTGGAGTGTAGTTTCCTTACAAAGTGCATGAAAATAAAAATTTGAAGGCTAGGGGCCCTCAAACCATTCATAAAAACCCTTACAATTTTGAAAAACTAGACTTATGTGTGGGTTACAGTTTTGACAGGCGCACAGAGTAATGAAGCATGTTTCGCGCACAATACGCGTCTGTGGGCATGAAAAGCCGTGCACTTCCTGTCACGCGTCGGGGGATAAATTTCCAAGTGAAATACTCATTCCTCAACTCTGAATTTTGACTTTGGCATGTTGGGCTAGGACGGTTTTGGTACCTGCAAGTCAAATCAATCAAAATGAAGTGCTCTCAAGGCTCAAATAGGGAGGAATTTGATATCGATCCCCAGTATGGTCGCCAATCTGTTGTGTTGGTTTTGTCACATGGGTGAGCAAAACAACAACACTTACATGTTTAGATAAGCCTGCTAAACAATACATAAGTTTGTGAGTGGGTTAGATAAACCAAACAAACCTGGAAATAAAGAAATACAACTAAAAACAACTAAAAACAACTAAGAAATAAATGTTAGAAAGCTTGAGAAACTTAGAACCATGAAAATCAACAAATGACCAACATATTGCTACCAATGGATCAATAGATTAGTAGGCAAAACACTGTAGAGAAAGGCAGGGACTTGTGAGTCCCCTCTTCCTCCTTGGGAGGGCTCTTGAGTTCCCTAATTGAGAGCTCTTCTCTCCTTACAACAGAAGAAATGACAAATGGTGAAGAAAAATAATGCCTATTCCCTCAAGAGGTGAGTGGAATGGCCTATTGCAATGGCATTTGAAGGCTTCAAAGAGAAAAGAGGATTCTCAAGAAAAAATTCTTGCAGCATAACAATACCTTGAAGATCTTGGTTTCTTAGCACACCCATGGCTCTTATTTATAGCATCCATTCATGGAAAAATGTAATTGGTTCATAGTGTGAACAAGGGGCCTTTTAGGGCACCCTCTATCCCTTCACCAGCCTCCAAGCTAGATGTCGCTCAGGTATGAGTGTCAATTCGTGTTGGGGGTCGGACTGGAAGTGGTTGAGGGGCCGACAAGATCCATAAATGCGTCATTCATAGAAGTGCACGACTTTTCTCGTAGATAGTCGCGCATTTTGCACATAGTGTGCGTTGAGGGTTGTGTTGGACCACGCATAATGCGCACTATGCACGCGCTTCCTTTGGTGAATTTGCACACTTTGATTTTTGACCCAATTATATAGTTTTTTGCCTTTTGATGGACTTTGGTGTTGTAGGTGGACTAATTGTTGTTGGCATTGATGTGTTTCTTCAACCATTGTGTGCAATGTTGCAGATGATTTTTCAGTGATAACACTCATAATCAAACTTTTTCAAATGATTCTAGTTGTCTAGGGATATATTAATCACTTTTTGGAATCCTTTTTCCAAGTCTACTTCTACATAGATTCTAGTACATGCAAACATCGTGGCCTTACTCTCTGATTTATCAATGTATCTACCCAAATTATTTTTGTTGGCCACTAGGGAGGCATGGCTCCAATAATGAAGAGGGAGATGGGACAAGCAGACCTAAACAAGAAATGTTGAGGGCACATTTACTTCAATATCAAAGTCTAGTGTCCAACAATTTAAACACATCCCTCTTGGACACATGAAATGTAGCCCATTTTGTAAGATGTGATCTTAATCTTCCTTCGTTTTAAATAGAAAGGTGTAATACCAACGTCCACAAAAATAATAAGAGAGAGTACCTTAGATCATTGCCATCCAAATTTTTTTCATCCATAAATCCATGGCATTAGGAGATGGCCATAACCTAGTAATTTTTTTGATGATACCATGTTTAGCGAAGGCTAATGCTTTGAGTTGATATGCCACTAAAGGAAGATTAACAATGGGGACCCAATCCACCATCTTGATGAATTTGGAGGGAACATGCTTTAGAGGAGGCTTATTCAGCTATGCCAAAAGAGCCTGAAAAACAACAACTTCGGAGGAAGAAGGGGGAATTTACCCCTGTTGTATCCCTGACTAGGAAGGATAAACTAGTAGAAGAGGGTACCAATAAATGTGGGAGGAAGCAAGGGTTTGCATGCTAAGAGATAATTTTGGGGAGTTCTCAATATTTTCAAAAGACTTATCTTACCCATGAAGGCTTGGATGTAGAAGGGCGTAATTTCTGAATGGAAAAAATCCTTTCGATGTTGTTGTTTTTTACTTTCTGTTTGTTGTTATTTTCCAATTATGGTGTTGTTTGTTTACTTTTCATACCTATATTTCATTCCATTTTTCTCTAAATATTCCATTTCAACTAATAAGGAATGCCACAAGTGATATCAAAGCACTTTCATGTAGCAACATGTGCTCCAATTTTAGGAAATCTTTAAGCAAGAGAAGTAGTGCGTGTCTTTAACATAGAGATCTATCATTCAACAAGTAAGCATGTGATTGGGAAAGAATACACATAGAAAATACAGAAGGCATCACCTTGTTAGACACCCTCGTAACCTCTATTAGTTCCCCTTCAGGTAGTACAACATTATACTTCACCTATATACACATTTTTTCCCATGTACCTTTAGGTATATTAGAAGCACTATAGGCACACCTGAAACCAACCTGAATCTCATCGACCGTCTTGATGCTACGGTACACAAAGAACAACAATTGGGGATATTACTTTCATTGTTATGATGTTTAACTCAAGCAATTTAATCACAAAAGAGATATCAAAAGTGCTCCACAATTTATTAATATCAAAACCCTTAAGTTAGGGCAACACCTTACAATGATCCTTTTATGGAAATAATCCATTTCTGCTCACTTTCCTCTTAAGGTTGGGTAACCTCTCAATCAACTAAGATCAAAATACAATAAACTTTGTACCTCTCACAAGGCTCTATTATTATTTACATCTAACAAGATAACCCTATTCATAAGAACCTCCTAACTATCCATTGAACCTTCTTTAATAAGGACAAATTGTATTTATTCAATACCAACTAACATAGTGGGCCTTATTTAATACCAACAAACATAATGGACCTAGTCCACCTTGCATTGAATGGACTCCATTATTATTACTCTAATGGGTCCTTTGGCCCCCCATTACACCCCTAGGGAGGATCACAACACTCCACCCCCCTTAGAAAAGCATTTCCCTTAACGCTTGTTATTAGGAGGTACAACCATAACGTTAGGGTGCCATGGATTAGTGTTGACTACAATGTCGAAGTAAGTTAGGGAAACAATATCCCATGTACAAGTGCTAACCACCATGTTGAAGTTGTCCAACAAGCTCCACCCTAAACCTGGGTCAAAACCCTTAAGTTAGGGCAACACCATACAATGATCCTTTTATGGAAAGAATCCACTTCTGCTCACTTGCCTCTTAAGGTTGGGCAACCTCTCAATCAACTAATCTCAAAATGCAATAAACTATGTACCTCTCACAAGGCTCCATTATTATTTACATCTAACAAGATAACCCTAATCATAAGAACTTCCTAACTATCCAATGGACCTTCTTTAATAAGGACAAATTACATTTATTCAATACTAACTAACATAGTGGGCCTTATTTAATAACAACAAACGCAATGGTCCTAGTCCACCTTGCATTGAATGGACTCCATTATTATTACTCTAATGGGCCCTTTGGCCCCCCGTTACACCCATAGGGATAATGAGGGAGGATCACAACACTCCACCCCCCTTAGAAAAACATTCCCCTTAACGCTTGTTATTAAGAGGTACAACCATAACACCAAGGTCCCATGGATTAGTGTTGACTATAATGTCGAAGTATGTTAGGAAAACAGTCTCCCATGTACAAGTGCTAGCCACCATGCTAAAGTAGTCCAACAAGCTCCAGCTTAAACCTGGGTCCTATGTACGAGCGCTAACTGACATACTAAAGTAGTGAATGTTCCATGTGCAAGTAACAACTACAATATTGAAACAATCTAAGGAGCTCATCCATAAACCCAAGTCCCATGTCCAAGAGCTCATGTTGACTCCCCACTATATATACCTAAGCTCAATAATCGGTTTAAGAATTTTACTCCAAATGCCTAAAATGATCGTGTGGATCCAAATACATAGATCTAGTTATATCCAAAACATTGTCCACATAAGTGCAAGAGGTTGTGTTGAGAGCAAAACTATGATGTTTTCTTCAAAACACCTCGAACCTCGTAAGGATAAGCGAGGTAGACGGGAATAATACCATATGCTTTAAGCCTTATATTATTCTGTAAATTTCATATTCATGAAGTTTCAACATATAATTTTATAGTTTCCTTCAAAGCAAATCCAAATAAATAAAAATATATACAAAGTGGTATTAAAAATGGTAATAATATAATTACATAGTTGAAATAATTAACATAAAAGAAAATGTAAAAGAAAATAAAATAACATGGCAATAAGTAAAGAAAATAATATTATTACTTCAAACCATGAATAAAATCAGCGATGAAAGTAATCCAATGATCTTTATTGATTCATATTTTAGTTTTGTAGATAGAATAACTTTTTCAAATTCATGCAAGAATTTGAACTAGAAGAACTATGGAAGCTTAAGATGTAATTTGAATCATACAAAAGCAACCAAGTACAATAAAAGGAAAATGATTCCACAATCTGGCTCAGACCACTTCAAGCATTGTGTAACCCATAATTTAAAATCTGCATTAGGATAGAATTTATTAGCACTGAATAGAATCAGAACTTCTAAAGAGAGCAAACCATGCAGAAGATAAATAACCTTAAAAATAAAATCACACCAGCCTCACTTTGCCTTTCCTTTTCATTTTTAAAGAAAATTTTGTTAACAACAAAGTTATTCATCCCTTAGACACACTTAGTATGAGTAAATGATAATAAATTGGAGAATGTCTTTCAAAGCCTTCACATACCTCTCACAATCCCCCCTGCTTCATCATTGATCTCTCGTCTTCTTGTACTCTTTCCAAATAGTTAATCAGTATCAACCGTTATATGTATGTATGTACACACACACAAGTGTGTGTGTGTGTGATAACAAGTGGTGTATGATTTATGATCATTTCATTAAGTTTTATTTGAATGTTTAAGTGATGCAAATTCATGTGAACACATGAGCCTTAAGTGGTATTAGTCATACCTCTGTCTATCTTAAGTAATGTCACTAATCTAACCCATAATTTATTCTATTTCATTGATCCTACTTCCTCTCCTATGTGTGTGTGCGTCACTTGAAAAATCTCCTAGTGGGACCCTTGGTTATCATACATAATATGGTAAACAATTAGGAAAAATGACGCAATGGCATTTATTAATGAGCTTGAAATTTTTTTATAGTTTTTTAGAAATCAGTTGGGCCACATATAGGGTCAACGGGTTGGATGTGGATCTAGAAGACACATTACTACTGGAGAAAAGGCAAGTCGTAAATTTGTAGTCATAATTGGCTCTTGACTTCTTGCAACAATGTTCTCTGCATAGTGTGGAGTAGAATCATCAAATAGATGGTGGAAGTAGTCAATCAACCTCCTAAACTCAAATCTCTTTCCCATGACGTAGTGCCTCCACATCTTTAGGGCATGCACTATAGATGCCAACTCCAAATCATGAGTTGCATAACGTCTTTCATGTTCCTTCAACTTCCTTGATTCATAACACACCACATAGCCATTATGACTAAGGACTCCACCTAGTCCTTCTTTACATGCATCAGTGCATGCAACAAAGTCTTTAGTTGGATCAACAATCCTCAATATTGGAGCACTTGTTAATAAATGTTTCAAGTGTTGAAAACTTCTTTCACAATCCCGTGTCCATTCAAATCTCACATCCTTCTTCTGCAAGGAAGTGATTGGATGTGCAATCCTTGAGAATCCCTCAATGAATCTTCTATAGTAACCTGCAAGGCCCATGAATGACCTCACTTCCGAGACATTTCTTGGTTTTGGCCAACTTTTAATGGCTCTTGTCTTTTCTGGATCTATTGTTACCCCCTCCTTGGAGATGATATGACCCAAGTAATGTATTTGCTTATAGTAAAATGAACACTTGCTCAATTTGGCATACAACTGATGCTCCCTCAATACCCGTAACACCATTCTCGAGTGTTTCTCGTGTTGTTCTTCAGACTTGGAATATATAAGAATGCCATCCAAGAAGACAATGCCAAACTTGTCCAAGTAATTCCTGAATACGCCATTCATGTGACACATGAAGACAACTAGTGCATTTGTTAATCCAATTGGAACCACGATGAACTCATAGTGGCCATACCTTGTTCTGAAAGCAGTCTTGCTAATGTCTTATTCTTTAATTCTTACCTGATGATAACCTAACCCGAGGTCAATCTTGGAGAATATTAATATTTCTTAATTCTGTATTAATATTTCTTAAAAAGTGTAAAGTAAGAATATAATATTATATCCAAAGTCCCGGGGAGGGGACAAGTGGCTAAAGGCAGTTCTCAGCACAACAAGTGTCAAGTTGGGAACATGGAGTCAAATGGCTTGGACTTGGTCCATTCGGGCACCCAATGATGGAGGGGGAAATTCCACCATCACAATCCTTGAGAATCCATAAATGAATCTTATGTAGTAACCTGTAAGGCCTATGAATGACCTCACTTCCGAGACATTTCTTAGTGTTGGCCAACTTTTAATGGCTCTTATCTTTTATGGATCTATTGTTATCCCCTCCTTGGAGATGATATGACCCAAGTAATGTGTTTGCTTCTGGTAAAATGAGCACTTGCTCAATTTGGAATACAATTGATGTTCCCTCAATACCCATAACACCATTCTCAAGTGTTGCTCATCCTCTTCTTCATATTTAGAATATATAAGAATGTCATCCAAGAAGACAATGACAAACTTGTCCAGGTAATTCTTGGATACGCCATTCATGAGACACATGAAGACAACTGATGCATTTGTTAATCCAAATGGAACCATGATGAACCCATAGTGGCCATACCTTGTTATGAAAGTAGTCTTGCTAATGTCTTCTTCTTTAATTCTTACCCAATGATAGCCTGACCTGAGGTCAATCTTGGAGAATATTAATATTTCTTAAAAAGTGTAAAGTAAGGATATGATATTATATCCTAAGTCCTGGGGAGGGGACAAGTGGTTAAAAGCAGTTCTCAACATGACAAGTGTCAAGTTGGGAATATGTTGTGGATAGAAGGCAGTTCTCAACCCAACAGGTGTCAAGTTGGGAACATGTAGTCAAATGGCTCGGTCTTGGTCCATTCAGGCACCCAATGATGGAGGGGGGGATTCGACCATCACACAGGGGTAGGGGA
Source organism: Picea sitchensis (assembly GCA_010110895.2). Lineage (NCBI taxonomy): Eukaryota > Viridiplantae > Streptophyta > Pinopsida > Pinales > Pinaceae > Picea > Picea sitchensis. Next base: position 107,461 of record SNQJ01S0013068.1, on the reverse strand, counting down.
GTCGATTGTTCTGCCATGGAGCGAATTGTTCTGTCATGACCCGACTATTATGTGAGTAATTTCGTTGATGTTGTCATGAGCCGATTGTTCAAGTTGTAAGGCCAACATAAGTAATTTCGTTGATGTTTTAAGGCCAACAAAAGTTCCCTTAAGTTGGAAAATTGTTCAGAGTTGGCAACACGGTTTTGTGGGCCATTTGAAATCATGGAAAGGATTGGGCCTATAAAATATATGCTTGCCTTGCTTGCATCAATGCATATTCATAATGTATTCCATGTATCCTTGCTTAAAAGATATATACCTAATACTAGTCATGTTATTGATTGGAATGTGATTCAGGTGGAGCAAGAAGGTGGTTTTCAAGTGCATCTGGTGTGCATATTGGATCAGAAGATCAAGTAGCTCCAGAATCGAACCATAGGGATAGTAAAGGTCCAATAGACCTGGTATGGTCTCGAGGATGCAACTTGGGAGCATGAAGATGCTATGCGAGCAGAATACCCGCACCTTTTTTAGATTTTTGAAATCTTGATTGTACATGTGTATATGTTGCACTGAGACAGTGCATAAATAAGGGGGAGGGGATTGTAATACCCCTAGTTTGATCCCCAAGTGTAAATATCAATGTATACATACTTTACTTATAAGTTGGTGAGCTGAAGTAACTGCTTATTGATTTGGTTTTGCGCGCATTAAGTTAGTGCGCGTTAGACGTGGTTTACACCTGTCATGATATCTTTGACTTGAGATCTTTGGAGGGCATACCCTTTTGTTTTGCAGGACCTTGTTGGTGGATAGTTTTGGAGGAGCAAGTCTAGCTTAGGCTTCCATGGGGCTTGAAGCCCACAGGTTGGATGCCAAGGGCCCACATGCCGAATCACGATGACTTGCCTTTTGAGGCCTAGCCATGCATCTACTACCCCAACGACTTCTTCAAAGTGCCAAAACATCTCCTAAAGGGGTGATGTCACCTTGTTCTAGGGTTTCTTTTGTGTAAAAGTGAATTTTAAGATGAATTGCTTAATATTATTTTGAGGCAAGGCGTAAGATAGGGGTTGTGGACCCTGTATCTTATGTTTTACTCTTGCTAAGTGGACAAATTATGTAATAGACATTTTGTATAAATAGAGATCATGAAATTTCATTTTGAATCATAACTCTCCCATTGTGAAGAGCTAAGAACTGGAATTTTCGCTACCTTTAAGCTTTTTGTTCTCTTGTGCTATGGTATGGTGCTTTCTTTGGTTATGGACTACATGATGATGATGCACTAGCTCTTGGAGGTCTTTTCTAGCTATTGTGGTGGTTTATCTTGGCATGTTATGGTTTATCTTGTTGCTATTTGGATTGATAAGACATTTTACTTATTGCTATCATTTGTAATTCAAGCTCAAGGTTGCTTTTGCCAAGGCTAGGTGGGAAGTATAAGTGCATACACCCCTAATTTAGCTCCACCATAATTTTAGGCATAGAATTATTGTTTGCAAGGGTTTGCCAAGGAAGTATAAGGATATACACCCCTTAGTTTAAACCCTAGCTAGGTTGCTTGCCTTGGGGAATAAGAGGATTTATACCCCCAAGGAAGTAGTAGCTCTAGCTCTTTACTTTTGACCCCATTAACCCATTAATCAGAGGCACTAGTATTTGCATTGGAGAAATAAAGCGTTGCATTGGTAGATGTGAAAAGTTGAAGTTTTGAAAGTCTCTCACTTGGATATTGTTCCTTGAGCCCTAGGCTATCTTGCCTCAATGAGGCGTCCTCTTTCACCCACTAAAACTTGTTGTTGTAATAAAACTAACCTACAACCATTAGGGATGCATAAATCTAACCCTCTAACCCTAGATAACTCTTAAACTAACCCTAGAAATTGGCTATAACTTTGCCTAACAAAGTACTAACCTAGTCACACTTTTGGGGCTAGTTTGAGGTGATTTTCATTGGCTGAATTTTCTGTTATAACGCTTGGTTTGCTACAGCCATAAGGCTGATAAATATCACTGTAGTAAGCTTTTTGTGACAACCTTGCTTTCATGCTAAAGTCTTGCTCTTTCATTCTCGAGTTAAACTGGTCTTTACTAGCTTGTCTCTTGCTTATTTAACTAGACTTTTAGCACTTGTTTTGCAACTCTTATTATCTTTTATATGCTTACATATACCAATGATTATTGATGCAATTAGGGACAACAAGCTTAACTTGCTTGTCCACCTAACATACTGCATTGTATACTTATTTTTCATTGTGTCTCGGGCATGTATCTTCCTCTTGGTAGGTCAGTCAAAGTATTGGAAACCCTAAGCCTTTCCCAAGACTCATTACCAAGTTCCCTTTACCATCTATAATTGACCTTTAAGGGGAATCCATGCATACATCTCATTCTCCATCTCAATCCTCCCTAGGGTCACCGAGATTCCCCCCTTGAGGTGACTACCCCACCTCTAAAGTGACGGAAACACCTGCCTAAGGTGACAATGGGTAGGTGCTCTCTAAGTTGTTGCCAATTCGTGGTTGGGTTCGGCTTTTCCCAACCTAAAACTTGTGTGATAACAAGAACCACCCTATATAACTCTGTATCAACTCCCTCATTAGTTAACTATACAAGTAATTGGGTAAATATTTTGATAAATAATTTTTTCAAAAGGCCATTCTAGGTTGACTTTGATTTGTTAGCTAAGGGTTAATAATGAGATGGTAGCTTGACTTCATTAACCAAGTGTTGACAAGGGAGATGGATGAAGGGTTGACTTCACTTAACTCTTCACTAGATAAAGTTCCCAGGGTTGTTTGTTGAGGGTTGACACAACCCATGTGTTTCCTATCTTTTTCCTCCTAAGCTAATGAATACACGTTGTTAAGTAAATACTTTGATAAACAAGGTGGTTTTTTAAGGCCCTTTTTAGGTTGATTACATTTTGTTAACTATTGCTAAGGAGATAAAGGTTTGACTTTGTTACACAAGGGTTGATAAGAATCTTATATGCAGGGTTGATTTTAGATTAAAAGGGTTGATAAGGACCTTACTAGATAGGTTTATTAGGACCATACTATGTGGGCAAGACCTCGTCGCTTGCCTGAAAGGACCCTTTATAGAGATTAGGTAGATATTTTAGTGAGGACCTTTTGATTGAGTTTGAAGTTCTCAATGCACTATAAATTGTACCATAATATGTTAAGTTTTGAGCTATTATTAGGTTTCTTTTCAATTTACTAGATAACAATAGCATAGGTAGGATCATTGAGAGAAACACAATCACAAGATACACATCATTTATCCTGGGAAACCCTCATGGGGGAGAAAACCCCAAAAAAACTTCCTTAATATAGATAGCCAATACAATGCCAAGACAATAAACCAAAACACTAGAGAATATCCAACACTGAGCAATGCGCCTCTCTCTTCCTTCTTCTCCCAACTGCAGCCCTCCAGACTTGCGCACTTGATGAGTGAACAAATGAGGTGTTGGCTTCCTTTATTTATACAAACTGGCAGGTGCTGGAAAGGTGTCTCTTCACTGGGTAGGGCCGACTTGTCTTCTTAGTGGTTAAAACCACTTTGATTAGTTTGGGGGCCGACTTCTCAATTTGCATAATATATTTAGGGTTTGACCAATCCACAAAAGGGGATTTGGTCAATTACAATGCCCGACATGATCAATCCACAAAAGGGGATTGATATAATTAACAATGACTCAATAAATAAATAGATTACTCTTTGCAGTTACAATATTTCAACACTCCCCCTTAACAAGAAAGGTATTCTATGACATCATCAAGAGAGAGAGAGGGCAACAACATCAACAACATCTGGAACACTGACTGACATATCTATAAATCATCGAATGTTTTTCTCATCATCATCGTTCACAACATGGAGCTGGAGTAGCATCATCATCCTCATCAACATGAGGCTAAAGTAAAATCATCATCATCTTTAGCGTGAGTCTATAGTAACATCATCATCTTTAGCGTGAGTCTATAGTAACATCATCATCTTCTTTAGCATGAGGCTAAATTAATATCATCAACATTTTTAGCATGAGGCCAAAGCAACATCATCATCTTCTACATTAGAGCTGAAATAACATCATCATCATCAACTTCAACAAGAAGCTGAAGTGGCATCATCATCATCATCTTCAACAAGAAGATGAAGTGGCATCATCATCATTTGCATCAACATGGATTAGTATAACACTAATACATCATCATCATCAATAACAACACGAGGCTGATACAACATCACAACACGAAGGCTAGAGCAACAATATCATCACAACATGAAGGCTGGAGTATCAACATAATCACAACATGAAGGTTGGAACCACATCAACATCAATACTAAGTTGGAAATCTTCAAAATGAGACTGGAACCACATCAACATCAACACGAAGCTGAAAATCTTCAGCACAAGGCTGAAACCACATCAACATTAGCACGAAGCTGGAAATCTTCAACACAAGGCTGGCATCTCAACAACATTAGCACGCAGCTGGAAATCTTCAGCACAAGGCTGGAATCTCAACAACATCAGCACAAAGCTGGAAATATTCAACACTAGGCTGGCATCACAACAACATCAACACGAAACTGGAAATCTTCAGCACTAGGATAGCATCACAACAACATCGACACAAAGCTGGAAATCTTCAGCACAAGGCTAGAATCTCAACAACATCAACACGAAGCTGGAAATATTCAACATTAGGCTGGCATCACAACAACATCAACACGAAGCTGGAAATCTTCAGTACTAGGCTGGCATCACAACAACATCAACACGAAGCTGGAAATCTTCAGCACAAGGCTGGCATCTCAACAACATCAGCACAAAGCTGGAAATCTTAAGCACTAAGCTGACATCAACACTACTTCCCCTTTCGAGGGAGGTCCTTTCGGACTACACCAAGCTTGTCAACACATCAACTTTTCATTCGTGCCAACATAATGGAGCTTTATGGCTCCTCTCTACAACATATCACGAATGAAGTGATACCAGATCTCTATGTGCTTCGACTCATCATGGAACACATCATCTTTATACAAATCTGGTTATCACATAGGATCACAGTGGCTTCCATCTCCAGATCAAATAGATTTGTCATCAACATCCGAAGCTATATGGATTCACAATCTGGCGGAACATGCAACAATGTATTCCACTTCTGTCGTGTTGGGAGTAATGTTGGATTGCTCCCTACTCTGTCATGAGATCATGGCTGACCCCAGAGTGAAACAACATCTTGAAATGCTCTTTCTATCAGAAACACTTCCAGCGCAATCTGAATCAATATATCCATACAATCCAAAGTCACGATCTCTAGTATATCAGAGACCAAAATCCAATGTACCCTTAAGGTATCTCGTCACATGTTTTGCATCATCAAGGTGAACACATCTGGGTTCTACTAGATATTGACTAAAGGAAAAACATATATCTGGCCTGGTATTCGTCAGATACATCACTGAACCAATAATCTGTCTGTAAAGAGTAGGATCAACCAATTCTGATGAAGTGTCTGCCAGGAGCTTCAACTTCGTTTGCATGGGTGTGTACATGGATTTACATTCCAACATGTTTAAACCTCTTCATTATTTCAATTGCATACTTCCCTTGGTTAAGGAAGATCTTCTCTGGGCTCTCCCAAACTTCAAGACCTAAGAGATAAAGCATTAGGTATTTCATCAAACTCTGTAGTGAGCTTATTCTGCAATTTGAGATGAGATTTTCTTCATTTTGTCAAGAATACATCATCTACATATAGTAGTAACATTACTGACTCATAATTCATGACCTTTAGGTAAAGGTTAGATTCAACTTTACTCTTGGCTAAGCCCAAGCTCTTCAAGAAACTGTCAATTCTGCCATATCAAGCTCTATGAGCTTGCTTCAACCTATATAGGTCCTTCTTCAACCTGTAGACCCGAGTCTTTCTATCTTCAACTTCAAACCAAATTTTCACATCACATTGTACCAATCTGGTACACTTGCTCAGTTGCAACTCAATTTGCAGAATCATGTGCTAGCTCTATGTGCTCTCTGCAAAGCACTATCTGTCTCACTGCCTGAGAGTATGTCCTCTCCTCTTTCTGTAACTATTCCCTCTAGAACTGGGACTCTGCACCTGCAGTTGCTCTGAAGTTGAGAATGGTTACTCCATTCTTACTGTGACTACTGAAGTTAGAGAGTAACTCCTCTACTCCATCATGGCAACAAATTCATCTAAAACTAAGAGTGGCTCAATAACTGATACTGAATGTAGCTCTTCTTCTTTCATGGAGGTAACTTTATCTTTTATTGTATTCATGTCCCCATGACCCAACTAATGTACTACACCAGCTGCCACTCAATTTTAAATATGGGGATTGCTCCCCCTGTATCTCATACTATATATGAATCATGGTTGTTCGGGTTGTCTTCATGAATACTGGAACTATTTCTTCGATTACTGGAGTAAGTGTCTCGTCATAGTCTTCTCCCTCTTGCTGGGAGAATCCTCTGGACACACATCATGCTTTTTACATCTGCAACATGATTGATCTGTTAGATCAATCTTGGAAGTCAATACTTACTTCTCTTCTAGTCTCATGGAAAAATCCATATCCTAGTCTTCCTGACTGGCTTCCTTCTCTGTCACTGGAACAAGGGAATCTTCCCAGGAGATTTCATATCTCCTACGAGTCTCTGAAGATGAGATCTAGTCTTCTCATGGCATCTATCTCCCAGTCTTGAAAGTTGTCTCTTCATCTAATCCTTTATGAGATCATGCTTACTCTCGATTTCTTCTGAGTCTACAAGGACTTCATCATCTCTTATGGGGTATACTTGGTGTTGAATACCAAGTCTAAATATGAAAGGCCGAGTCAAACTTCAAACGAGTTTTGCTTCCCGTCAAGGTGGCTTCATTATCCTTTGACCAAGTCTTCTGTGAGTTCTTGTTCTAACGTTCGGTCATCTTTGGAGCCTTCTGCTCCTTACAATCAATCTCCATATGAGATACTCCATATCTCAAAAGATAGCTTCTTCTTCATCTTCTTTGGTACATGAATGTATATGGTCATGTACATAGTCTGCTTCATGTCTCATCTAATATGTTTCCTTTTGCAACCTTCACTATAGCTTCCTCAGGGTTATCACTTGTGACCTGAAACAAGGTCAACAAAACAACGAGTAAGAATAATACTCTTATAGTAGTAAATAAAACAATAGCACGAATAATCATCACAATATCTCCTTTAAAGCTATCACTTCTGATCTGTCTAAAGCAAAGATCAAAAGTAAGAAATACAATACGAAATGAGGTCAGCACTCTTCTAGTGTTGTGATCAAACATTCATCCATGGCAACTTGGAACCAACCCAAGAAGTTTCTCCTATAGGAGATGTTAGTTGTATCTGGTAAATGATTACATTAAGCATTTATCTCAATATGCTCACATGCTACCAAGTATAATACTTTTCAAAGACTGCTACCTCAACTATAGTGTTTACTTGTAAAGGGGTAGTTATCAACTTGTCATTTGCAACTTTGAATCTTATCAACTTAATTAATCAAACCTGGAACCTGGAGCCTTGTCCTCAAGAATGAGTGTGTCGTTTTTCTTCCAAGTCTCCTTCACTCAAGATGACGAGTGCTTTCTTCAACCTGTCTTATGTACTAAGACAATATGCTATCTCGACAGAAGGCTGGGTTAGAGAATAAACTCTACGATCTCAATTTTAATCCATCTAATACTTTGACTTAAATTTTGACCAAAGGTTAGTATGACGGTCATAACTTCAACATGCAACCTAGATCAAAATAATTTCATAACAAATAGATGCGTATCATAATAATCAAACCCAGGTTGCATTATTCCTCTGAATGTGTTGGATCTTGAGATCCTTCTGGATCTATGGCAAGAGATCCCTTCTTCTGCAAATACCCTTTAAAGCTTAACAGTTTAAACATATGTGAATACATACCTCTGATAGTATTTGCAGGTAGTGGCACCATCTTGTAGCAACAATAATAATTACCAACTCCTAAAAACTTCAAGGGTGACTGCAACTGGTACTGTAGATGATACTTCAACTAATACTGCAGCTGCAATTGATACTGTAACTGCAACTACAACTTAGGGTTTTATGAGGAAACCCTGATTTTTCAAATTTCAAATTTTGAAATTCTGATCCAGGGGCTAGATGCGCTGAGCTGAGGCGAGTAAGCTGGTGCAGTCAGATTTATGAAAATCAAAATTTCACCCCTTGAAACTGAGCTTGCGGAAATCTGGACTGGTATTGGTATTGGTTTCTTGGTTTTCTGGTACTAGTGAAAACTAGGGTTTCACTTTCTGAGAGTTTTGTCCACTGAAAAGGTGCGCTCAAGGTGCCAAAGAGTTCCCTAGGCTAGGGCACACTTTTCTAGATGGTTTTTAGGCTGATATTCTTCTTCAACAAAAGCCTTAATTTTCTTGTACGACAAGAGTGACGTTTTTCTTTATCCAGTGAAAGATGCTCTCTTCAACTTAGCTCTGATACCATGTTAAGTTTTGAGCTATTATTAGGTTTCTTTTCAATTTACTATATAACAATAGCATAGGTAGGATCACTGAGAGAAACACAATCACAAGATACACAACATTTATCCCGGGAAACCCTCATGGGGGAGAAAGCCCGACAAAAAATTCCTTAATATAGATAGCTAATACAATGCCAATACAATAAACCAAAACACTAGAGAATATCCAACACTGAGCAATGCACCTCTCTCTTCCTTCTTCTCCCAATTGCAGCTCTCCAGACTTGTGCACTTGATGAGTGAATGAGTGAGTGAACAATTGAGGCGTTGGCTTCCTTTATTTATACAATCTGGCAGGTGTTGGAAAGGTGTCTCTTCACTAGGTAGGGCCGACTTGTCTTCTTAGTGGTTAAAACCACTTTAATTAGCCCGCGGGCTGACTTCTCAATTTGCATAATATATTTAGGGTTTGACCAATCCACAAAAGGGGATTTGGTCAATTACAATGCCCGACATGATCAATCTACAAAAGGGGACTGATCTAATTAATAATGACTCAATAAACAAATAGAATACTCTTTGCAGTTACAATATTTCAACATAATATAGTTCAAAGGTTATCCCAAAATGCACTCTAGATAGATAGATCGTAGTTGCTCACTTGGATGCAGTGAAGGTAAGGTCATCACTTACTTCTTGTTTGCAACATCCTCAATAGCTCAAGTAAGGCAATCATGAGCTTTGGTAATTGAATCTCTATCTAAAGTAGAGAAGTTTGTAATTGGATCATTTAATGTCAAATCTTGACTTCAACTTGAATATTGCATTTGTCTTATGATAAAAACGCTCGGAATGATTCAATTTTCGATTGTGAGTTTGGTTTGATGTTATATAACACACAACTTTCAAGGTAGAAATGTAGAGAACACTCTGTAGATAAAATATTGTACAAATGAGATTCATTCTTTAGAATTACTTCCATTGAGTCTCTGAATCAAATTTGGCCCAAGATTACCCATTCACAATATCCCAGGGTTCATCATATTTAGAAGGTATCACTTGGTAGGTTTCCACACCAATGCTTAATTCAATCAAGTTTCCAGTGTCCACCAATTCCACCATATCTCCTTCTCATAGAACATGATCATACTTTAATTTCATCCTATTGTGAAATATCTAACAACATTATTCATTATATATTTGTTCAATATTGGGTGGGAGAAAATCCTCCCCTGCTCTCCGTCACTTGCCATCTCTATCTCTACCCTAATAGAATATGACTAGAAACCATTATATTCTTTCTATGTTTTCAATGCAATATTATTATTCTCTCTCAATCAAATCATAATAGCGAGTGAACCAATTGATATTAGTTGACCCTTACTTCTCTTTTCTTTCCCTTAAAGGAATCTACATTCAAGCAATGTGGCATTGCAATTATAATTTGGATTGCGCCATTGAATCTGATCCATGCTACAATAAAAACTATGGATCTCACACTAATGAAAAAAATAGTTATATTCCATTGAGCTTACTAGTTCAAAGGTTAAACCATCACACTTGCAATGCAATGGTCATCTACTCAATCCCACCTATGCCATCTCTTCAGATGCATTCTTCATTCATCGGAGACCTTGTTACCTCTTGAAATTCCTTTAACTCAATTATCTCCTACCAACTTTCTTCCTCTATCACACTTTCTATGGTTTTTGAGAATTTGCCAACCACATCATATTTATTCTTTATTCAATCAACCTTAGTTATGATCTCTTAAGACACTCTTCAAAAGCAAAGCAAAGCATTGAACATAATCAATTTTTTTCTACTCCGCTAACCACTACAAAATCACCTCTTCCCCCCAAAAAAACTAAAACTTATACATGGTCTAACTACTTATTTATGTCTCTAAATAATTTGAACATTGACCCTAAAATCCCACCACTTCATCATAAAAACCACCACCCTCTTGAATTCCATTCCTCTTTTTGCTTGCATCATAAAAACCACCACCCTATTGAATTTCAATCCTCTTTGTTCATTGGAAAGAAAAGATTGAGGTAATAGTGGCATTTAGTTGGTTTGATCGATGGTCTACCCCAATCATGGTTAAAAAGAATACTTTAATAAGATTAAGATGTTCCTAGCGACATTAGATTTAGTGTTTTGGTTAACGATGGACATGATACTTTGCATACATTTCCATTCATGGAAAGAAAACATCAATGTTATTAAGGATCCGCATGCATTAAAAAGAGGTTCCGACGTTTATGATTATATATATCGCAGCCATCTAGGAGGAGCTATGGATTTATTTAGACCTGCCTGAACCAGCCCTTTGAACTTGGTGATCCTATGTATTTTAACATGGGCGGTAGCAGTATTCCATTTGATTCCTTCTTGCCTCGGAGAAGACTTTGAATAGATCAAAAGGGCAAAATATCCACATTGGAAGTTTTGGGCTGGAGAATGGAGGCCAAATTAATCTTTACTGTCTCATGCCTGGCAGCAGTTTCATTGGCTGTATTTGTGTATGCGATTCATCACAATAAGAAAAATACTCGGGGCCCAAGCGCAGATGAGAAACCTCAAAGGAAGTTCAAGCGCATTCTGGCTGACAACTCCCACTCCCCTTTTGTACACTTTCAACCCCAGCGAGAACAAAATGGAGGCAAACCCACTTTTCTTTTTTATTTATTTATTTTGTTCGTAAAATCTGTATCTTCCATTGGAGTAGTTTGGTAGACTTCTAAGCCAATGCTTTTCAGTTTTAAATACAGAATGTACCTCAAGCACGAACTGCAGTGACAGAATGTACCTCAAGCACGAACTGCAGTGACAGCTGGGGATTTTTTCTTTTGAATAAAAATAGGTCTATATATGTATGTATGTTCAGTTAGAAGTTAGAACAAGGTCAGAACAGAGAGGGTTTCATCATGTTTATTGCATTCCTTCATAAAAACTTTTGGGTACTCTATTTAGTTCTGTGCATGCTTGCTGGCAGCTTTTGCAATAAACTTTGCATAGATCATATTCTCTATTTCTCACAAATGTAATGGACCTTCAGCTTTCTGTCAGACTCCATGGCCAACATTTTTTTGGGTTCTTCAAACATATATAATAATAACAATCGATAAGTCTCAGCTAATTTCCAAGGAACGAAAGAGTGCGTGTTTAGATTGCTAATGAAGTATAACCAGGGTAGAAAAATCCGAGGTAGGAGATTGTCCCTTTCAATCGCTTGGAATTTCGGGGCATGTTGGCAAGTAGTTCATATTGCAGTTGTTACTCCAGATTTTTCTTCTCTGGGTAGCGTCTGCTCTGCTCAAACGTTGAGCCAACTGATTGACAGATCATTAACAGCTATGCCACGAAGAGGGATGCCCAGCCGACTTATGTCACGAGCAAATGCCTGCTTTTCATGTGTGTCCGACTTATGTTCGTTTACATTGCTCTGGTCTCTTGTTTGTGTTCTATCCTACTGCCAAATCTTAAGTCTCCAAAGGTATGTTGACTTTGTTTTGAACCAATTGTTAGATAATGCACATACACAATTGCAGATTTCTTGTAGAGAGAGAAAATAGAGAGATTGTACTTGATTGTATTCAATATGGTGAATGCCAGGAAATAAAAAGAAACAATGTCTCATAGACACATACATCCCATACAACCATATTATTATATTAAGCTATAACTTAACCTAATAAGAACTTTAACATTATTGATGACACAAGACTTAATTAACTTAAGTCACTTTCTCACAACTTAATTTTATTATTAAACTGTAATACTACATTCAGATACAACCATTATAATATGCTAACTTTAACACCTTCCCTTAATGGTCATATGGAAACTGAATGTTTGTCCCAAATACAAACTTACATGGACCGAGCTTGTTGAAGCAAATGTACACAACCTGCCTCTGAGTTGTGTAACTGATCAACAACTGGAAACTATAACATGGATCTGCCTGGTGGAAATCCTCCAAACTGTTATCCATCATTTCACATCACAAGCCTCTCTAACATGAACTCCCAAAAACAAATTACGAAGCTACTGCAAAAAGAGAAGTAATGCTGAATACAAAACATGTAACCAACATTGTTGATGCAGAGAAACTCATTTTGCCAACCACCTGATCAACCATTGACTCTTCTGCTGGACGAGAGTCAATGTTGGGTGAAATTTTTTGCCTACCTACTGCAGATGTAGTCATTGATTTCAACTCCGAAAGGCTGCTAATTCTACACCTAAGTACTAAAATATTTCAAACCTTAGAAACCAAGCCTCTTGGGCATGCCATAACTTTTAGAGACACTCGTCCACACTCACAAATTGTACCTCTTTTGGTTGGTCCACACTTGCAAATTGCACCCCTTGTAGCTGATCCACACCTGCAACCGTCCAGCCAAATTGCATTGGCTCTTCCTTGGAAACAGATAGTTTCATTGAATGCTTTCCTCAACTCATCCTTATCATCATTTTCATTAGCTTGGGATATGACATTTGAATCAACAAACAAATCTACAGCCAATAAATTAATAAAACCGTGCCGAACACACTGCTCACCTTCTCTTTCCAGCCTTCAACTTGCTCCTCCATCATTGGATTGTGGAAGGTCCTCTTCCTTTACATCTTCCAGCTTGTCCTTGTCTATTTGACCATCCGAACCAAGAGCTTTTCCTACTTCTCTTGCCTCCTATCCTATCCGCACAACATCACACATCATGACTGCCCAACATTCTACACTCATCATCCTTACATATGAACTGATTTTTCAGCTTGAAAACAACCACCATCAACTTGATTTAGATTTGATGTATTATTGATTCTCACATCCCTGCTCACGACAACTTGATTTGTACAGTGCTCCAAAAATTTATATCTCTTTGCTTGATTAGAATATCCAACAAGCAACAAATTCTACTTGAGGCTCTTATCATACCGTAAAAATAATTTCTTGCTTGGCTTGCTGGAAAATGGAAAATCATCTAGCTTGGGCACATCATCCACTATTTAGGTATTCCCTTTGTAATTGATGTGCCTTTCAAGGTTTAGTGGGACTTGATCCTTCACAAAATTGAAGGCAAGCCTCAAACATGGGTTTCTCAAAATATTCCTCTTGTGGGAAAAATCACCATAACAAACAATATCTTTGTTGCAAATTATATGTTTTATTCTTTTTGCCTATTTCCTTCAAGTATAGGTTACAAGCAAATAAGAATGCTTCTTGTATGCTTTCTGAGGGGAGAGCAAGGTATGTCAGCATTAGGGGTTTGGGGTGCTTCATGTGATGTGGAGTGTGTGGTGTATGGATGACCCCTAGTTGTTATGTGATGGACATGCATGTAATGTTCCCATGTGGGTTTGCTTGAAACATTTGAAATTTTGTGTTTTCTGGTTGTGGTATTTTATCAAACAATTTGATATATTTGCCTTCTCAGCTGCGCTAGGATGGTTTTATAGAGTTTTGCATTACATAAATGATAGGAATATAACAAACAACAGATACACAACAAGATGCAATAAAAGTAACACAAGAAATAGCCACAAATACCTCAAATCTGTATTTTATTTAAGTATATAGCTGACCTCAATACAAGATATGGACAGATCTGGAATAGAGATGGAAGAATAATGTGAAGTGGCTGAGAATAGCTCAAGCTTCAACAACAAGGAGAGATCTAGGCTTCTATGAGCCTCCTATAGCTGCATGCAAAAGATCTACCGAACCAGGAGTGTTTCCTTACTTCAAACTGATGAATAACTAAGCAGAGTTGCGCCCTCCCTGGCTGGTGCGCACCCTAGTGTCCTGGATCTGATATTTCTGGTCTCCAATCCTCTTAAGAATGGTTGCAATCCTGTAGATCTGAAGAAACTAAGCTCATGGCAAGATATCCCTTGATAGTTGTTGCAGATCTGAACCCTCCAACTCAATATCTCCAAAGACAGATGCGCCCTCCTTCAGAAAACTCGCACACCTGGGAGAATCAATAAATATGGCATGAAAACCCTCCACAAAATGATGAGAAAAGGCACTCTGGTGATAGCTAACACTTTTGAAGTGAAATCTCTTCCAGATCCAAGGTCCTCAAGCCCCCACGAACTCTTCCAAAAAATGATTAATTCGCCCTTATAAATTTTTTGGCCACTAAAAGTCACTTTTTATCATCCTATCCTGTAGATATTTTCGTCCCGGTTCCAACGAGCTATTACACTAGGGTGTTCCTCTAAGAAACAAACTCCAAATAGCACCTTCGGTGTAATTAATTAAAATATGCTCAATAATAACCCAAAATTACGGAAATCGTCGAAATCCAACGAAACTAAGAACAAGCTGTGCGGAATGGATCTCGATGATAACTAATGTAAGTCGGGCCCCATAAAACTCCTCAAAACTGCCTGAGTTCACTATCACCCCCAATCGGCTACTCTGGCGAGCATCCCAAACTGTAACATAAGGGAATCTAAAAATGGGGACATTACAATCCTCCCTACCTGAATATTGCTTGTCCTCAAGCAATAGCTGAATCAAACCGTGTATGATTCTAGGGTCCCATATCCACCTGGGAGACATCAAGTACTTTCCCCTCAAAACATGGTCCCTCAAAGTGCTCGCCACGCATGCCCCCATAATGCTCCTGATGACTAGAACAATCATGTGCAGTAGATCCTCAATCAACTCATCAGGTAACTGCTCTACTTTGGTCTCAACTCCATCATCCATTGGATTACCAATCACTCTAATCCTTGGATCCCAAATCAAGATGTGGACTGTAATGCCCGGTAAAGTATAGTCCCGTAGGACATCAACACAAAGAGTCTCCTGAAGATCGCCAATCAATAGAGCAGGTAAATACAATATCCATCCCTCAAGGAATCTCTCACCTAAACCAGTCTCCAAACTGCCACCTCCGGTAGTATCCAGATCCCTTGCTAACCAAGAAGATGATCTATCCATGTACCTGATCCTCACCTAAGGAGACCCATCCTGCCACATAACGTCCTGATCTCCATCTACTCTCAAATACCCCCAACAATGGAAGGAATCAATTATGTGCGTCCCTGAAACTCCCATGCGCTCTAGAAGTGCACCAAACCCTGCATCAAATAAATCTGATTGTGCCATACCACGTATCTCGGTGCCTTCTGAACTGTAAACCTCCGGCCGAAGTGTACTGATAGCTATGCTGTCCTGTCCATGATCACTAAACTCGGCCTCCCTATCAACCCACACTACTGCCTGCGGTGTCCCATACTCCGACAATATCCCTATGATGTCAGCCCTACTATATAGCTCTAGTACACTAGGGTCGAAAGATGTTAGCATACTCTCCCAACTCTGCCCTGAAACGAAGGTGGCCAAGGAATCATGCCCTGACTCGTGAGGCTGACATACCAAGCTTTCCCCCATATATCTCATTACATCATCCTCTAGATCCTTCTAGGAGAATATCTCTCTGATCTGCTGACGGGTCTTGAAATGTCCAAGCTGTCCGACCATATGTACATCATGTATGGTCCTCAAGATCTCTGTCACTTCCTGTTGCGACAATACATCCTGTCAATTGACCTCATAGTCCTCATCGGAAGCATCCGTCCTACTATGCTCCTCGTTCTCATCCCGATGAGACTCTAAACCTTTGAAATATCCTATGTCCCATGGCTAAGGATACTCTCCATCATGCCCAAGGCCTCATCTGACTGCCTCGGGTGAACCTTCCCTATCCTGCTGCATGTAATGAAGTATCCCCTGTCAGGAGGTCTCTGCCTAATAACTCTCCATGTCCCATGCAACTGCCTATCTTCCCCTATGCTGTTGTATACAATGAAAGTATCGGGGAATGCTAACAGAAATATGTGCAACTGTACGTAGGACTGGGAAGTGTCATATGCATTCGTCAATCCCAAAGGTTTGGCAAAAAACCCATCCACCGACATCCATGGTGAATAGTCGCTTGGACTCCACACTAATCTCATGCCATCGTGTACAATGGTAGGTGACTCCTCAAATTGATGGTCAATCAAACTCCCTCTATCATCACTCATATGACTGCTGCTACTGAGAATGTGATCTCCTAGGTCCTTGTATTGCTGTAAAGGAGAGGACCGCTCTCCACGAAAATTTCCATGCTCCACCAAGTATGTCTCCTACTTGCACTCCAATGCATCCCCTTGGATTCCAATGTACACCTCTGCATGCCCCTGTGGACTACCGCTCATCATTGTATGTCCCTGTATACCCATGCAAGCTCTTGTATCCTCCTACATCACCATGTATCCTGGGTGTACTGCTGGGTCAACCTCTACATGGATGTCCTCATAACTGCCCATGGCTCTGGAATCTTCATGTGTATGTGTTTGCCCAAATGTCTCAAAGCTCCCCATGAATGGTGGTCCCTGTGACACATGAACATCCTCAAGCTTCTTCGGGTCACATCTCTCCATAATCATCAGTGATCTGGGGTACCCCTCACACTCCTCCATCAACTTGCACTCCTCTATCAAACCACCAACATCCTTTAGCGATGTAGCTAAAGGATATATCTGACTCTCTACTGAGATAGATGTAGTGGATCCCTGACTAGCCTCCTCAAGGAGCTCCTCTAATCTGGACTCCGATTCTTGAAGGGTTGTCTATGTGCCTTTCAAGAATCCCTACCAACTCATGAGGGAGTTGGTCCACCTTAGTCTCCTTCTCCTTCAGCGACCCATGATACATCTCGCCAACCTCTAGAAGGTAATCTTTATCCATAAGTAGCTGCTGGTAGTCAGTCCTCATCACAGTCACTCTCTCCCCGAGTATCCGAAAGTCCTTAATGGAAAACTCTCCATCCGAACTATCCAAAGCGTGTGTATCATCAATGTATTTAATGGCTGCCACGATCATGTCCTCTCTGACCCTCAGCTGTCTTGCCAAATGATGTGACTCCTGAACACTGCCTTGCTGAAGTGCTACCTCATGACTCCCGTTGCTAATGTCAACAATGGAATCCTCATCAACACACTCCTCAAGAGCTAAGGTGCCACACTGCCTACTATCCGCTGTGCTACTGAATCCCCCTGTATGCCATTGTACATCATAATATACTGCTGCCTCAATCTGAACCGCCCTGTATCCTGTATTTACAGCTGTATCCTTTTGTGCACTCACTCTACTAATGTCATTTGTACCCGGATCCCATACTGATGTGTCCATATTTGTGATATGGCCATCCCGACAAACAAGGAATGCATCCCCGTCACTATAGTTCGTGTTATAGCGCAAGTTATAGGTTGGGAAAAGCCCGACCCAACCACAAAGCAAGTGCTACAACTTGGGAATCCTACACCCAATGTCACCTCGATGTAGGTCCCGCACTTCAAGGGTGACTAGGTCACTCTAGGGAGGCTATCTCGGTGACCCTAGGGGGATTGAGATGGAGATGGAGATGGATGGAAGTGAAGCCCCTATAGGTCAAGTCTAAGTGGAGTGAAAGGTGCAAAGAGATGCCTTGTAAGTCAAGTAATTGTTGCCCCACAGGTATAATACTTCTTCGGATGATTGTACCTGCCCGAGACACAAGAAAAGACACTTTGCAATGATATATGTTAGTTGGATCAACAAGTTAAGCTTGCTGTCCCTAATTTGCAGCACTAGATAACAGTATATATCAGCAAGAAAATGGTACTATAAGCTGCTCAATAAATGCTAAAGATCAAGTAGAAAATGCAAGAGAAAAACTAGTAAATGACTAGCTAAACTCAAGATGAAAAAACCAATACTCTTAGCATAAAAGATAAGGCTGTTGTAAACACTTGTTTGCAGCAGATTATATCAGCCTTATGGCTGTAACATTCAATGTATTACAGCAAGAAAATCAACCACTGAAATCTCTTCAAACTTTGCCAAAAAGTGCGCTGGACCAAGGAGAAAAGGTGTACAAACTTTGAGCAAAATCCAATGGTTGATAAGAGAGTTATTCAAGCAAATGAGGTAGGGTTTCTGCAGCCCTAATGGCTGAAGATGCAATTTTGTAACAACGACAATACGTAGCCCCTAGATGGGGACGCCCTAGTGGCTGTGAGGTGCCCAAGGCACAAGGAATACAATCCACTTTGCAAAAAGTAAAAATGACTAAAAATCACGTTTCCCAATGCAATATTTTATTTCTCCAATGCAATAATAAATGACTAGTGCCTTTACTATTGGGTTAATGGGGTCATGAGAAGAAAGAGCTAGAGAAGCTACCTCCTTGGGGGTGTAAGCCCTTTTACTTCCCAAGGCAAGTTTCTCTAGCTAGGGTTTAAGCTAAGAGGGTGTATGCCCTTATACTTTTCTTAGCAAACCCTTGTTAAAGCAATAAGATGAAGCATAAAGTGATGAAGACTATGTTGGGGGGGTGTATGCCCTTATACTTCCCAACTAGTTCCTAGCACAATAACCTCGACTTGAAACAAATGATAGCAAGAGAGTAAAAACCATACCAATTCCAGGAAAAATGCCAAGATAATCCACCACAATAGCAAGAGATAAGCCTTCCAAGGCTAGCGCATCACTCCCATCAAACATAACATCAAGAGATAACCATAAACAAGTGCTAAAAGAGACAATCTTCCCAAAGATAGCGAAAATTTCAGACCAATACTTCTCACAAGAGGGAGAGTTATGTTTAAAATGAGATCTTATGATCTCTATTTATACAAAATGTAGCTAACATAGTTTGTCCACATACTTTAGGGTAAAACACAAGATTATGGGTTAACAACCCTAATCTTGCCCCTTTTACAAAACAATATTAAACAATTCCTTTAAAATTTCACTTTTGCACAAATAAAACCTTAATTTAGGAGGACGTCACCCCTTTAGGGGACGTTTTGCCACTTTGAGGAAGTCATTGGTGTTGTAGAAGCATGGGTAGGCCTCCAAAGGCCACATGTCAAGCATCTAAGCACTCTCATCATGGTGAAGACCCTCTCCTCCTCAAAACGTCCATGTGTCAAAAGAGTGGCACCTCACCACCATGCCCTAGCCCCAAAAGCATGACGTCAAGCTAAAAAATAGGACGTTTTTCCTCTCCTAAGCAAATCGTTTGGCAAGTGAGGGCTGGGCTATGTCGTCCAAGTCATCATCATGGCCTTCCAAGTCTGATCTCTCTCATCCGACATGCGGGCCCCTGGCATCCAACCTGCGGGCTTGTAGCCCCATGGAAGCCCAAGCTAGGCTTGTTCTCCCAAAACTATCCACCAACTAGTTCCTGCAAAGACAAATTAGCACGCCCTCCAAGGATCTCAACTCATAACATCATGATAAGTGAATCCAATCAATAAATAAGCCATCTAAGTATGTGCATCAAAGATCACTATATCAAACAATTAATAGCTCAAAGACACTATGCGACTTGTCAAGCTTGAATATGGGAGGGTTGACGAGGTGTCCTATTGGATAGGTCTTGCCTTAGGTCAAGGAAAGTTTCCAAGAGAATCCCTCTCTAAGCCATGTAAAGTGGATGAAGTTGTTGGGGTCAAGACTCAATGGGCATAGGGCTCATGACATACAAGGGGTCGTAGTGTCTCATTCATGGGTGCCTTTGTAGAGGGCGTGTGGTACCTTTGTCCGCAATGCACTTTTTCCAAGCCCATCAATTGCCTTTTATCTTTCTTTCTTTATTTTCTTTCAATATAGCATAAGGAGAGGTTGAAGGTTACTGCCCTGGCGTGGTGACCAGGTGGTGGCAATGTCACCCACAAACACCTAATGGAAATGAGAAGGCTGGCTCGTGATGAGACCCCCTTTCTCTCAGCCATGCAACTGAGAGCCATTGCCCTGGTTTGGTGACCAGATGATGACAATGTCATACCATTAGATATCCATGGACGTGATAGGTCGGGTCGTGATGAGACCTCATATCCTTGAACTAACCTTTTAAGCATTCTTTATTATATTTTGGGTCCCCTTTACTCAAAGATAAGTGTTTTATTACTTTCTTGGGTGATCCCCGGGCGAAGCATCTGGAAGGTTTATATAAGGCTTTTATCTTTTACCCAACATCAACCCCTCTGGGCCTTCAACCCCTTCTTCCCATAGAATGAGGGACAACCCCTTCTTGGGTCAATACACCCTAAAATCCCAAGAGATAAGGAAATGGAGGGGAACAATGATGGAAAGTGGTAAGTATGGTCAGGAACGGTACAATGGCTCATTAAGGGAGTTCCCAGTAGCAAACCCATCCCCAAGGAAAACCACTTACTAGGGCACAATGTCAACCACCAAGGTGAAGCAGGGCAAAAGGCATAATGTCGAAGCATATATCATGAAATCTAGAGCAATCTAAGATACAACATAATCACATGGCTTAAATATTGAAATGATGCTCACCATAATACTGACTTGTACCTCATGGAGCAAAGCCCACTGCCTTCCGGAAGCCAACTGGTGTGGTGGATGCCATTTGCAAAACTGTGACCATTTGTGGTGGTGAGTGGGTTTTCTATTTGTGCAAAAGGATAATGCTGGTCATGTAGTCTCTCGGCACTCCATATCTGCAACCTGAGGGCCTTGAGACATGATCTCCTTAGTTATCCACAAAATGGGGATAACAGGTCGGTCCCTGAAGTAAGTGCCTCATTGATTTGTCGGTCTCCACAATCTGATCTATCGATGGACTCCCCAAAAGAGGTGACTCACTCTCCCCATATTGGAAGGTATGTATATAGTCATCTGTCTCCAAGTCATGCCTCTCCTTCTGGGCCTGCAGATCTAATTGTCCCTTGTGTTCAATCACTACACAAGGCTCCTCTACCACATCCTAAATGCCACTGATATCCTCATGTGTCGTGGCTAGCATAGGTGATTGAGAAGATGAGGAATGTGTCACGCTCCAGTCCATAGGAGGCTCATCATCCCCCACGCATGACTTCCTAGAAGTCATGTCAACATCCAAAGGTAGGTCACCCAACATCCGAATCGCATCATGCCTAGGTGCTGACACATCTGAGCCCTCACAAGCACCCTTGTCATCACTCTGTCCATCAGATGCGTGGGTGTCACTGGTCTCATGGGACTTCTTCTACTACTGTTCATCTTTTCAAGTGTCCATTTTTGCTGGTTGAAAAATCAAGTTTTGTTTAAAGTGGAAGAAAAGTAAAAGAACAGTAAACACTTTGACATTGATATATATGTGCTTGAAAATTTAACAGTTTCCCCATTTCCTAATGTTTGAGGGGTCACGTTTCCAGCGTGTTTTCATTTCCCCGTATCATGCAACTTAGAATTAGACATTTCTAAAAATAGAAAAGTCTAAAATAGCAATATGCTCTGGTGAAAATGCTTGGCATCATGCATTTTGAAAAGACTGTATGCAAGCATTGGAAATTTTGCTCCATCCTTTGTAACTGCACCACCTGGAAGACTCATCTAAGATTTCTTGCACCAGGCACTGGTCAAGGGATAACAAAGAGCATAGGTGGGTACGCCACATTTTGATTCCTAACTTCATGCAATAGTCCATGGCACTTTTGATATGTGTTCATATCATATGATATACTTGGATATTCTATTTTTGCATTATATTTAGTCTCATCTTTCACCTCTAATCAATGCAAAGTTTTTATGTAAAAATCTATATTTTTTGCATTTTCTATATGCTGAATCATTGCTGGGTTGATTGGCGGGTCTTTGCCGAGTCCCCAGTCAAGTTTGATTGGTGGGCCGAAGTGAGTCATGAATCAGGTTGAGTCTGGTAACTTTGCTGTACTCTATTTTTTAGCCGGCAAATAAGAGTGTATAGCATGTACAATTCAGAGATTTTGCTGTGTCTCCTTTTGTTTGCTCGCTTTGGTTCTCTGCTTTTCGCTTGTGTGCACTTGTCATCCTCTCAGGGGCCTTATGGTTCCAAAGCCAAGATGATTATGAGTGAATGCTTGGATGATATGATAGTGGAGGCATCCCAACACCCTTTTTAGGTCATAATACCCTTTTTAGATCATAATACTCTTTAGATGTATGTTTTGAGTCTTGACCAATGGTAATGTAGCTTTTCCTAGTAGCCTTTCCATAGACATACATCTCTACTGGCTTAAGCTGTAATGCAAATCGCAAGATGACTAATACTATTACAAAGGTCGGCATGTAACACATCAATGTTTCATAGTTGCAGAATCCTCCCAAGACAGCACTTTATTTATGGGAAGACACATCGTAATGCATGTCACCCATAGATAATGCAAGAAGCAAGATTTTACTTCAAATATAAGGACTAAGAGTAATGTATTGCCTTTATCTTGTCACCAAAGGTCCAAGTATTCAGCTTCTCACGGGGCTTGACACAACTGTTCCTTATGGATGTGCTCATGTTTTAGATTGCGCTAATAGTAGCGGTGCTTCCTCCAATGATACATGTCCATCAACTTGGCATTTGTTGCCAAGTATCCTGCTATCAATAGTACAGCTCTGATATTGAGGTGGTCAATCATATTAGCTTGTTTCATTACTACTTTTTTATTTTTGATATCTTGTCCCTTATATTGGGAAGAGTATTGGGGAGGCCGATCTTTGTATCTTAATCCTTTTTCATATTAGGTCAGTGATCCTGAAGTTTTGGTTTCAGTCTTATGCTCAAAAACAATAGTGAAAATGGTGGTCCACTACTTCCAATATCTAACCTCTAAAATTAGATATGCTGAAAAATTTGCTGTGATGCAGCTTAAAAGGGAAATTATTTGTAAGCTGTATTAAATACAAAATTCAAACTACTTACGTGGCTGTGGAAATGCAACCAGATACTACAACAGTTTCTCATCCATATGAAGAGCAAATTCGCCTTTTGTTAGAGCATCCTCCACAGCCTCTGAAGTTCAGTCGAGCAAGTGAGCCATTGAGCATGGAGGGACCTTATACATGGATTGATAAAAGATCTGAGCTAGAGGCACTTTCCCAATTATTATGTCTGGAGCATGTTTTTGCTGTTGATACAGAGCAACACAGTTTACGTTCATTTCTTGGTTTTACTGCTTTAGTTCAGGTTTTTAACTCTCTTTTCTGTTAGAGATCATTTTCAGATGGTAATCTTAAGCGCTCGTTGTTATGAAAATTCATTTTGCTGCAGATTCTCATTTATTTTAAAATTGTTGTCTTTAATCTGAATTGTTAATTTTGCACAGATCTCAACTCAGGAGGATGATTATCTACTGGACACCATTGCCCTGCATGATGACATGTGTCTACTGCGTTCAGTCTTTGCTAACCCTGCTATTTGTAAGGTATGTTAGACATACTGGTCTGTGATGTTATGTATGCTCATATGACCATGAAAAATGCTGATAATGCATGTTTTGCATTAAGTATGTTAAAACAGTTTTCTTTCACAGGTGTGTTTTCTTCTTTCTTAGAGTACTGTTCATCAGATTTCCTTGTTGGATTTTTGTGTTATCCTAAACAGAATGTCTTGTTAGGATTTGGTTTCTGCAATCTCCGTTTGCTCATTAGAATAACACAGCAGTCAAATGTCTTGTTTGTTCTGTGAACGTTGTCGTCTTAAAATAATATCTTCCTAAGTTCTATTGGGAATCTAAACTGTTTCTGGGTTGACCTTAAGCCTTAAGAAGGATTTAGTTTGTTTTGCAGCTGCGCTCCTGTAATAGTTACCTGTTGTTGCATGTTATATGTATCTGTAATGTTTGCTACTCTATAGGCTGCCATTGCACATTTTCATGATTTTTATATTGTTGGTTTTCAGTTGCAATAGTGATAATGTGGCCCTTGATGACATGCATTATGAGTGTCTCCTTGGTACTTTGTTGTTTTTTGCTTTGTGTCTAAAGCTCAATTGTTAGGGACAACTCATAATGCACAGTTTCATGACTTTTATGTTAGTTTTCGGTTGCAATAGTAATAATGTGGTCCTTGATAGAACGCATTATGAGTGTCTTCTTCATACTTTGTTGGTTTTTTTTTTGTGTCTAAAGATTAATTGCTAGGAACAACTATGTTTCTTTCTTAATCTCATTTGACTACACAAAATGCCATTGAACACTAATATTACCTTGAAGGGATGTGAAGGATTTACCCTTAGAGGTGTCAAAAGCCTACCTTAAATTGTACTTCCTGTATCTATCTAACAAAAGACCATAGTGATGGGCATTATAAGGCATTGAATCATTTTTGATGCATGGCTATAAATATTTTTCCCTTGTACAATAATGGCTACATGGTTACATTTCATGCTTTGGTTTTTTTATGTTTTTTAAAATTTGTTACAACTTTGACATGCGGATCTTTCTTTATCTCGAGGCCCTTTTATTATTTTATTAGATCATCATCACATTGTCATTGCTTAAGTGTTATAATTTCTACTTTGCATCGGTGAGTTGCTTTCCAACACCTGTTAATGTCCTCATATTTTTTTCATAATTTCCAATTTCCTTGCTCTTGCTAAGTTTAATGTTCGTTTGTCTCTTTGGTTCTCACATCCCACATGCCAGTTGGATCTACTTTGAATTTAGCAACCTTTGGATTGAATATCTTGCACAAGGTGTAGAATTCACTATTGTTTGGTTTTCAAATTGAAATTATAGTTGAAATCAAGCATTGTCTATCTAACAAAGCTAGAGATGCATACCCTCGACAAACTTGTGGCTTAGATGCAGGATTCATGCTAGTCTAGAGACTCGTGAATAGAACCCCTAAATAAGGTTTAAGGTGATTCCCACAGGTTTCCCCTTAAAGGAAAAATGATAATGAGGAAGGGTCTCCTTAGTTTTTTTTAAAATCACGATCTTTGTCTTCCCAAGATTCAAAGTCAACTGTGGAAGATCACAAAACTGACCCAATGCATCCCATTGCCTTTTTAACCTTGGAGGAGTTAGTTAAGGGCATCGTATAGCTTGGACATGTATTTTCGCAAGGGTGTCTACTTGTGGAAATTGTCAATAAATGTTTTCTTACCCTTCCTAGAGTTCACTTTATTATTTTATTAATAAAGGTGAACGTTTTTTATTAAAGTGACTTTTAATTAATAAAGTGACTAAGTTAAAGTCACTTAATGATTTAATTAAAAGAAAGCCATTGATCTCACGATCTAATCTTGATCGTTGAGATTAGGTAAATGGCTAAAGTAAAAAATACAAAGACAGAGAGGGTAAAGGAAAAAAGATACAAGGAGAATTCATTTTCACAAGTCACGTGAGGTGAAGGAGAGAAAAAATCAGATCTAATTTTTCCAACATTGGCGATGTTGTCGTCCTTATACACACCTACTAACGTGGAGAAGTCTCCAACCCACTTGGTGTGTCCTTAGAGGCACAAGCCTAAGTCCAGACACACTGTCACCTCGATCTAGACCTCTTCCGTCTAGGCTCACTCCTAGGGAAGCCAAGGGGGGTAGACCCTACTTAACTAAATTAAGTTTTAATAAATGATCTAGGAGTTAATTTGGTTTTTATTAGGGAGACCCAACCCAATGACAAACAAACAATGCAAATGCAATTCTTTTAATGACAAACAATCCTTTTCTTAACAATACAATAAAATAGACCAACACCTAAAATATACCCAAAGTTTGCTTATTGAGATGAACAATTAAATAAATATCTACAACATGGAATAATACATGAAATATCTACACAATAAATTAGATAGTGAAATACTTTTAGCTTTAGACAATTATTTTCCATTGAACAAGAATGCTTACAACCAAAAATAAAGAATCTCTAATACATGTAAATATTCACAATGAAAGAAAGTGCTTGAAAGAAAGTAACTTAGAACATGAGATTGCTTGGAAAGTAAATCACATGGAAAGTAAATTGCTTGAAATGTAAAATTGCACAACTTTGAAAAAGTGAGATTGCTTTGAAAGTAAATAGTTAAACTTGAAGTGCAATGTTGTGAATGTAGTTGGTTGATTTTAATAGGTTTTAAGTCTCTCTTGAGTTAGGGGGATTAGAGTGTGAAAGATACAAGCCTAGACTATGTGTCTACCCCAAATTGTTATCCCCTCAACCAAAAGGAATTGTTGGGTGCTCAAGAAGAAGGACAAACAAGGCTCTTCCCTAGCTCCACAGGTCAAATCTGGAACGCTTTGGCACTCAAGCAAGGAGGACACGTAGTGCCACAAGGCCGTCCCCGACTTCAACCCTCTGTAGCCTCCCAAGTCACCCTTTTTGGTGGTGGAAACAATAACAATTGGATGCCTAATTAAACTATTCTCCAATCCTTTGCCCTTTCTTAGTTACCCAAGATCCACAAAGTGGCAAGGGGAGGGAATACGAGGCAGAGGTGGAGCACAAATATGATTACTTTGCAATAATTTAAAAATATACTAGCCTTCACGATATTGCAAGGTGTGGGCAAAAATAAATAATTTAAATTGCTTGGAAAATTAAAGAGCAACCCCACAACATAGGCACAAGATGGAGGACAAGCCTACCATTTTGGCCAAGGTGGGTATAATAAAAGAATTTAAATGACTTGGAAAATTAAAGAGGAACCCCACAACAATGGCACAAGATGGAGGACAAGCCTACCGTTTTGGCCAAGATGGGTGTAATCAAAGAAATGCAAGAAATTCAATCTAAATCTAGCTTTCACGATTTTGTAAGGATGGCTTAGGCCAATCTCTTTGCAAGGTGTGGGCAATATTTTCTAACTAATTGCAATATCAGATTTTTATATTTATTTGTGAGAAGGCAAGCCCAAGAGACTCTCTTGGGTTGCTTACAATTCTTTAGAAGAAGAGAGATGAAAGGAAATTTGTTATCCCAACTTTATGATGCTTTTTGAGTGTTTTGGGGGCCCAAAACAAGTAGCACCTCCCCTTATCTTGGTGAGAACCTGCATAAAACAACAAACTAAACTTGCTTGAAAATGTACACACCACTTAAGAAAAGGATTAATTTCTGTTAGCACACAAAAACAAAAAATTTACATGTGAAAATATGAACATAAAAGTGAAGTTTTAATCAACATTTTAGATCATAAAAATGCTTATAAATGAGAGAAAAGGATGGAAATAAGATTAGAGAAATAATAGAAACTTTGGATGATTGAATAAGTGAACTCCCAAATCTGAAATTCACTTCTCCAATCTTTTAGTGACCTACAAACAAGTATGCTCATGCTACACAATACAACAAGGAGGTGAGAGCATCTAATAAGTTTCCAAAATACTTTCCAAACTTGAAAGAAACTACCACAAAACTCATAGTAATACTACTACCAATTATTCCC
This sequence comes from Picea sitchensis, assembly GCA_010110895.2. Taxonomy (NCBI): domain Eukaryota; kingdom Viridiplantae; phylum Streptophyta; class Pinopsida; order Pinales; family Pinaceae; genus Picea; species Picea sitchensis. The sequence goes on along the minus strand of SNQJ01S0013068.1, from coordinate 79,757 downwards.
AAGCAAAATACTTTGCTTGGGTCTCCAAGTTAAACTAGTGAAAGCAAAAATATACAAGAAATGAAATGTAGCTATATCACCTCACAAGAACACCATGAAGAGCACCAAGAAGACTCCCAATGCACACAAGAGATCCTCCAAAGCTTTCTTTATTATCCACAAAATATGGCTACAAATACTTGTAGCAAAATTTACAATGAGAGAATGAGAGAGAGAGGGAAAAGAATGGGAGAAATTGTGGCATAATAGACTTGCAATGAGAATAGATGATGAAACGAGGAGGGGAGACATTCTTTTATAGTTGAGGGAGAGGAAAGACCCCTCTTGGATGAGCTCCAAGTGTCACACATCCAAGGGAGGGAGGTCATCTCAAGGGGGCACACTTTTAGGGTTTTAGTCATGGTGAGGGTGTGAAGGGTGAGTGGGGAAGGAGGAAAACACCTTTCCCACTCATCAAATATGAAGCTAGGGTCAAAGGGGGGTACACCCAAAGTTTTGGGCACCCTCTTGCTTTATTTTTTTTATTTCCCATGTTTTCATGAGCAAGGGGGGCGCCCCTCTTCTTAGGGAGTGACCACTTGAGGTTGTTGGCTTAGCAAGGGGGGTTCTTCTAAGTGGAAAATCACTTTCCCAACTTAGGAAATACATTAGGAATCCTTTTTCCACTCTCTCCCATGACTTTAGTCACTTTTACAAAATTTGACTATTTTAATTTAGCCAATTATTCTCTGATTTTTGACTGACTTGGACTCCTCATGGACAATGACTTAGCAAAACTTGTCCATTTGAGCCGAGACTTGGTCCAAGGGTGTACGGGTTCATAAACCATTTGATTTGAGTACTCATATCCCCATACAAAATCCCCAAGGACCACTTTTTTACATTTTACATAAAAAATAATTAAAAATTCCCAGTTTGCGGGAATTTTAATTATTTAAAAAATCCTATCAAAACTTAACGAAATTTCGCAAAACTCAAGGAGATGTTTAGCATGGTCATTTACAACACTTCCAAACGTTAGTCATCCATTGGGCTCGATCATTAGAACACCTTTCACCACTTTGGAAGATTTATGTGAGTGAAAAATTCAAGGATAATTAAAATTGCAGTTAAGCCGGATTAATTTCCAGAAGAAAAAAAACACTCGATGAAAGGACTTACCTAATGATAAAGTCCTAGGTAACTAGACAAAAATTGACTCATGCTAGCATATTACAATATTATCCCACGCAGGGGAGCGGGCATTCCGAGTACACAGAAAGACGTGCCGAGGGAAAAATTTGCCCTGTTGAGCCAAAAGTCTTCAAACTTGTTGTACCACTAGGTACATATCTTCATGGTATATGACGTTGACCCCTAGTCGAAATAGGTGGTCAACATCTGGCTCCACATGGGGACGTATGTTCGATCTCTTTGGAAGGAGAGCATGCAAAAACCTCATAATCTACAAAACAAAGTGCTCACCAATATCCAACATAAATACATGTATAAAAATAATAATCAATAAATGAAATGCTATTGACAACAATCATACAAATGAAATGACTATATAATGAACAATATACATAAATGAAATAAATACAAAACTGAAAGAATCAAAGGGAGAAGGTTAGAGATACGTTACAAAGGGTGCCCCTTTGGACACCAAGTTGCTCATCATTTGAAAAATAGCTTGAGCTGTTGCCCATTCCTTGGAATATTCATGGGCTCACCATCCAAATGGCCGAGGTGGAAAGAATTAGGATCTGTTATTTTCCGGATCATTTATGGACCCAACCATAAGCTGTCAAACTTCCCATGCTTGCCTGGTTTTTCTTTGCCTTTATCCCATAACAATACTGTATCCCCAACTATGAAATCCCTCTGCCTTGCTGATTTGTCAAATGGCCTTTTAACCTTTTCCTGATTTTTGCAATTCTGATCGTAAGCCTTTCTTTTGTTTTCATCTAACTCAATTATCTGATTGATCCTGTTCTGAACTGCATCCTTTCATGTGGAAAAATCATGAAGTAAACCATATGCAGGAAGCTTAATGTGTATTGGCAATCTAACATCTGTACCATAGAACAAGTCAAATGGACTCTTTCCTGTTGCAACCTTCTTAGTTATTCTATTTGCCCATAATGCTTATTTGATTTTACTATCCCAAGACCTTTTGTTTTCCCCCACATTTTTCTTGACTATGGTCATTGGATTTTTATTACTCGACTTAGCTTGACAATTTCCTTGGGGATAATAATTTGATGCATGTGATAAGATAATGCCATATTTGAAATAGAAAGAGGACATTTCTGTTGAGCAAAAGGCTTTTGCATTATCTGTTACTATTTTTGAAGGCACACCAAATCTCGTTATTGTCTTATCTTTAAGAAAATCCATGACAACCTTTTTAGTTGCTGATTTAGTAGGGATGGCTTCAACCCATCTGGTGAAGTAATCTGTGGCTATTAAGACCCATGAGTAACCATTACTTGAGTTATCTTTGAATTTTCCTATGAAATCCAAGCCCCACTGCTGAAAAGGTGCTTCAACCACTATTGGTTGCGAAGGGAGGGCAACTAACTTTTGCTTTCCAGTGAAAAGTTGACAAGGCTCACATTCTCTTACAAACTGATGGATATCTGAAAAAATGGGGGGCCAATAATATCCTGCTCTAAGGATTTTATGAGTTGTTGTTTTAGCTGCATAACTGCCACCACAAAATCCAGCATGGAATTCATCCACTAGTTTTTTGGCTTCAATTTCATCAACACATCTAAGGATTATTCCATCAGGATTTCTCCATCCTAGGCCTGTTGAATTATATAGCTTTGGAAGGTATTTTCCCTATTGTAACTAACCATGTAAATAAAGTTTTGATATAGTGTTAACTTTATATGAAGCATCAAACACATGAGAAGTGTCAACCATATGCCATGTGTCAACCTCATAGCACCTCTAAGAGGGCTTCTTAGGGAGGTTGTAGTGGCTAGCTTAGGGAGGCTGCTTAGGATGGTTGGAGTGGCCAGCTTAGCGGGGTTGCTTAGGGTGATGGTATGACAGTTGTATAACAGCTGTCATACAATCCTAATACAACAATTTAGGGCAACCTCTAGAAGAGACAAAAGAAGTGACCTTTGGGAGCATTAGGAGGTGGCTCTTGGGAACTTTAGGAGGTGACTCTTGGCAGCCAAAGGAGGGCAGGTATGACAGCTGTTATACAACTGTCATACATTCTTAGGGGGCTGCTTAGGGCAGCCAAACCAACCTATAAAAAGGGGCATTCACTTACCATTTACATACCTTTGTTTTGCTGGAGTCTTCTGTTGAGGCAAGGCATCTATTTGCTGAAGTATTTTTTGTTGGTATATGACTGATATCTACTAGAATTTTCTGTTGGTATATGGCTGCTAGTTGCTGGAGTATTCTGCTCGTATATGGCAGCTAGTTGTTGAAGTATACTGCTGATACAAACACTCTATTCTTGTTGAAGTCTTCTGCTGTTCCTTGCTGATATAAGGCTGCTACAAATACTATGTTAAAGCTGCCATAACTCTGCTACAGCAAGAAGGAAAATCAATTATCTTTTGGTGAGTTTGTCAAGCTGTTACTATAAGTGTTAGTTCAGCTATTTGTGAAGTTTGTAAGTGCTAAAACAGAGGTATTGTTTCATCCCTCTGAGTCCTAGCTAGTTACTCTAAAGTCTTGTACTGGTATTGTACTTTGTTGAAGAATCTAAAGAGAAGTTTTGGTTGGGTTTTCTACCCCAAGAGGGTTTCCCAGGGTATACTTGTGTTCTCCTGTGATTGTCTCACTTTCAATGATCCTGATATATGCAAGATGTATTGGTATGTTGGTTGTATGCTGTAAATTTTTAAATTTACCTACATGCATCAATTCTTCAACATGGTATCAGAGCTTCCCTGAAAGAAGCCATTTCTACAGAGAGTTATTAGATTTGTGAAGGAGACTACAGTATTTCAGATTTTGAAGGAAGTCAAAAACAAGGACAAGATGATGTCAAGCACTAAGCTTGATGAGAAACTTGAGGGACTTGATAACTTCAGAGCATGGAAGTACAAAATATCCCTTGTTCTGGAAGAAAATGACTTAACAGATTATGTTATGGAAGAGGTTGCAGAACCTGAGGAAGAAGAAGCTAAAGGTAAGTACAGGAAGAATCTGATAAGGGAAAAGAGAATAATTGCAGATTCTATAAAAGACCATCTTATATCTCATGTATCATCCTTGAAGACTCCCAAAGAGATGTTTGATGCTCTATCTCGTCTATATGAAGGAAGGAACATAAACATGAAGATGGCTTTGAGGACTCAACTAAAAAATGTAAAGATGCATAAGTCTGAATCTATTCATGCCTTCTTTACAAGAATTTCTCAGATTAATGAACAAATTATAGCTATCGGTGACTCAATTGAAGAAGCTGAGTTAGTAATGACTACTTTGAATGGAATTCCGAAGTCATGGGATTCTTTCATAAGAGGAATCTGTTCAAGGAGTAAGTTAACAAAGTTTAGCAGGCCGTGGGAAGATTGTGTCCAAGAAGAAGCAAGACTGGAAGCAAGAGAAGAAAAACTAAGTGATGATGAAGATCAAACTCTTGCAGCCCATTTCAGGAAAGGAAAGAAAAAGAAGGAAAATCATCCTCCACAGAAGAAGTTTCAGAAATTTGAGAAAGGTCAGAGAGACTATTCTAAACTCAAATGCTTATGTTGTGAAAAGTTGGGACATCTTGCCAGAGATTGTTTTCTCATAAAAGAGGTCAAAGAAAGGAGGAAAAACAAAAGACATCATGCTCATATTGTTGAATATGATGAACCTGTTTTCAAGAGAGAATGAAAAGAAGATTCAGATGAAGAGTATGTTTTGGTGGCAACTCTTACTAATTCAGTAAATTATGATGATGAAACATGGCTTGTGGATAGTGGTGCCTCCAGGCACATGACTGGTTTTAAAGACTCTCTTTCAAATCTGACTAAGAAAGATTCTTCTCATCAGGTGAGACTGGGTGACAACTCTTCGTATCCTATTAAGGGCACATGGAATGCTTTTTACAACTTAGATTCAGGAAAACATTTGAAAATGGAAAATGTTTTATATGTACGTGGTCTGCAAAAGAACCTCCTATATATTTCAGGATTGGAAGAGAAAAGATTCCGAGTACCTTTTGTCGATGGCAAGTTCTTATGTCGTCGAGAGGAAAGAATATTGATGATGCTATTATAATTGGTATACATGAAGATGGGTTATACAAGTTAAAAGGAAAGGCAGATCAAGCCTTAGTACACAGTACTATAAACCCATGTGAACTGTGGCATAAAAGGTTCGCTCATATTCACTATAAAGCCTTGCCAATTGTCAGCAAGATGGTGAAAGGCCATCCAGAAATTCAAGTGTTCCACGATGGTGTGTGCAAAGGATGTGCACAAGGAAAGAACGTGAAAAAGCCTTTTCCAAGCAGTGACAGTAAAGCAAAAGGAGTTCTGGATCTAATTCATTCACATGTGTGTGGACCTATGTCAGCCACTTCACTCTGCGGGTATGTTACAATGTTTCTTTTATTGACGACTTTTCTCGCAAGACTTGGATTTATTTCTTAAAGAATAAAGATGAAGTCTTTAGTAAGTTTAAGGAATTTAAAGCTCTTGTTGAAAATCTTTCCGAGAGAAAAATAAAGGTTTTAAGATTTGATAACGGAGGAGAATTCACATCTGGTGAATTCAA
>SNQJ01S0013068.1:25910-59611 GCA_010110895.2 Picea sitchensis | reverse complement strand
AAAAGTGACCAAAATTCACTTTAACCAAAGTCAAAGTGAAAATAGACAAAAGTACTAGGTACAAAGTGTCTAATCCTTCCCTCATGTGCTAAGGAGGACAAAAGCACATGGGGAACACCTCCCAAGGTACAAATCTCAACATCCATTTCGTCCACCCTAGTAATTAATGGTAATATTAAATTTACTTTATCTTTCATTTTCATTCTTTTACTTAAATTTTAACATTACCATTAATTGTTTCAGGATGTTTGAGAGTGGTTCCAACCTCATTGGACTTCATATGGAGAAAGTAGAATTTTAGGTCCCATTCAAAATTCAGCAGACTTAACGATTTTCAGGATTTCAAGATTGGCAGTATTGCAACATTTCCACTAGATTCTATCATGTATGATACTATGAGGGTATGGAACTGGCATTTAGTGAAGAGAACCAAGCCCTCTATGTACCTCGATGTTGGTGGCATTGATTGTTGAACTCTTATGTCATGACCCTAGTAAAACTATACTCTTCACTCATGTAAAATCACTTATTAAGCATGTTAAGCTTTTTCTATCTTCGATTGTGGGTGAGGCAGATTCAGAAAACACCACATGTGGACGCCATTTCGTTGGATGGGATTGACACCACTACTGCATGGAGGGTTGAGACCGAGAGGCCTATCATGGAATCGATCCCTGATTGGTTATAGGAGGAGGCAGAGGGGGCAGTAGAAGAGTAGAGAGAGGTAAAGAAGGGGGATGTTTTAGAGCAAAATCAGCAAACACCTTTAGAGGAGGTGACTATTGACACTAGGAGTGCACCAGCGCCACCAGCTTCATGGACTCTGATAGAGGGAGTTGTACTTGGCAGTAGCACCAGTAGAGGACACTAGAGTCTATCTCTTGCTTCTTCTATAGGACATCGGAGTCCAATGCCAGCCCTAGGGCCTTCTTCCTCTAAAGGAAAAGCCATTTCTAGAGCCATCACCTTTGCTCGTAAAAGGGGCAGAGGAAATCGTTGGTTTATTTATCTGATTTCATTGTAGATGATTCATGATGATGAGATACATTTATTATATTTTTTGATGATATTTTGAAGCTTTAGAATCAGGACATGATTCAGTGTTGATCTTTGATGTATTCGAGTTTACTAGACATCTTATATATCAGTTCTCTTTTCATATTTATGTGGAAATGCATTTATTTGATGTTGTTGATGCTTTAGATATTTAAAAAAATTTAAAAAAATGAATTTTTTTGTATATTTTTCATTTTGCCGACATTTTCCGATATTTTCCCCAATGTTGCCGGTATTTTCTTTTCCGGACCCTCAGCGATATTTTTGTCAACATGATGTTGGTAACACTGGTCTAAATAAATCATTATAGAAATTAGTTTATTCTAGCATATTTGTCAATAGGATATTTAGTTTAATATTTAAAGGACACCTGGCATACTCGTGAGATTATGTGATTGGTTGTTCTCCTAGGTTTTAGCATAGAGTTGGGCTATATAAACTAGATTTTTTATGTGAGGTACACAAGCTTTATGCCCTCAATATCTTTGTAACTCTGTTTTCCTTATTAATAAAATTATGTGTCTGAGGACACTTCGCCAACATTGGTATCAGAGCCAAGTTGAATGGTGTTGGAAGGATTGGCGATGGATTGAGGAAGCAAGGAAGTCTCCACAGCATCAACCAGATCTCTTCAAGCTCAATGATAGCACTACTGAGGTAATCCTATTGTCACTTTCAAAAGGAAAACGTTATTTCGACTGCAGCTGTTTGTTTTTTGAAAATTTTGATATCAAAGATCATCATTTTCAGCACTTAAATGTTTTGTATCACATCTTCTCTTTTTGCTCTTGATAGAGATTGTTTTCAGATCAGATCTACTTCGTTTGACAAGTAGATCAGCTGTAATCCAAGTAGAGGGCTCATATTGGAAAAAATGATTCAGATCTGTGTATAAATCTGGCAATTAAATTTAAATTTCAGTCCTGTCATAATTTGTAAATCTCACAAACAAAGTAGATCTCCATTGTTGTGGGACCATGTCTTCCTGTATGATATTAATCATGCTAATGACTGTACTGTAGCTATACGCTTCAAGAAAGTAATCGATACAAACAAATTAAGTAAATACAGACACAAGCTGGATGAAAAGGCCTATAAATAGCATAATAAAAAGAGTCAAAAGAGTTTACCCGTTTTCCCCATTCCGAGGCTCGGTCAATCAGGTATGAATATTCCAAATCTTCAAAGCATTTTTGCAAAGAAGAAAGTGGCTCATTAAAGTACACTGGAAGACAAACTCCAGAAAGATCCTTTCCAATATTATCTTTTATAATTGACCAGAGACCAACGGCTTTCTCCTTTTCCAATGGTTCAGGCAACTTCTTTCTCCTTTCCACATGAGGATAATTGAGACCAATTATTTCTATGTCTGCATCTACCCCATTCACAGAAGCAGATCGAAGAAACTGTTTATCATCTAGAATCCCATCACATGAATCTACTGATCTTTGTGTGTATCCAGAACTCGTGCTTCTCATAGAATCCGATGATAAAAATTCCTTTGTGTCAAAAAATGCATCATCGTCTTCATCTGTTTCTCCATCCACTCCGTCTTGGCTTTCATTTTCTTCATCTGATTCTGTTGCAGTCCCTTCTGTAATAATATTTTTCCATGCAAGACTATGAGACCCAAAAAAAAATCATAAAGCATATTTTCTAAAAGAACAAGAAAAAATGAAAAGAAATGTTCACAGGAAAGAGACCGGAGGGAGGGGTTGTTGTCATTTTACAGCAAGGAATCATATAAACATATATCAAGCTTGCTTTCTCTAAAATAAGAGACTATTAAAAACAAGGTAGATTTATCTGAAATTTGTGAGGAATGGATTTCACTAAAAGGAAAAGGCTCAAAGATAAAATATAAAGCTAATAAAATAGGAGTGCTTTCATGAAAGAACTATAAAATACTTAAAAACATAAGACATCATTACATTTTGGGGGCTAAGATACAAGGAAATCAAGTTAATAAATGGGAAAAATTTCAAGATAGGACTATAAAACTACTCAATAACATAAAACATGATAATATATTAGGGGCTAAACCACTAGCAAAGTGTAGAACAGGAAATATTAATAATACAAAAATTATACTCCGCATAATATCCCACAGTTTTAAAATACAGCTAAAACATTTTGTACACTGAATAAGTTATTTAATCTCCACTTACACCAACTGGTCTATCATAAGCACACTGTTCCAGGTGTAAACACAAATTATGTGAATAGCATGAGGTCCCTATTGAGAACTGAATACAGAATGACTCATAAACAGAGACTGTGATTATATCCTTGGGATTTGTTCAATAGGGACAAAGGAAAAACAAGATTGTAGTTAATAAAACATAGGTAAATAGTGCTGTGCTAGCAAGAAGGCAACATTCTCTTATTGCTTTCCACTTTATAACCTTGCACTGTGTTACACCTCATATTGTATGAGGTTCCACTCTGTTATTTTCATCACATTGATTGAAATTTGCTGAAGGTTCAGGTTCCTTGGAGCTATTGGACCGACCTAGGGGGATTCATCTTCATGGAGCCCCTTATCTTCATGGCATCATATCATTTGATGGAGGTTTTTGGTTGGGGGAGTCTTACTTATCCTTGGTTGGATGATTGTGCTTGCTGCTTGGTGGTCTTCCCACACGTGTTTGCCTTGTTGATCACTCCTTGGTTGCACTTCTGATGGATGTGGAGCATACTATCTCATTATGGTGATTGGGTATATATGTTTATCTTGGATATGGATAATGGTTCTAGCCCCCCAAAGGGTTATATGATGATGGTGGTAGGAGGTAGATGTTTCGTGATATTGTTGTTAATATTTCTTAGTGACTTGATGGGTTGATGTATGATGTTGGTGTCACTAGGATGGGGTGTTCTACATGATCCTCGTGTGTTGGATGTGTGATGGGGAACATACTTTATGCTTGGATAGGTTAGCATTTCTTCATGTCCCCTTCTCTTATGATGTTGCTATGGTAGGATGATTCATGTTGCCTTTGTGGGATTTTCCTAGGTGATTTAACTTTATGATGTAACATTTGCTAGACATCACCTAGGGGGAAATATGTTTAATGATGTGAGTACCCTCATTGACGTGTTATTTCCTAAGTTCGAGTTAGAAGGGGGGGTACTACATATGATTTGATGATGATCTAACATTTTTTCTAAGGTTGGATAATTACTTTCAATGTAATAATCCCTTGGTGGTGGTGCACCTTAGGTTGGTATTTATGTTTTGTTGTTATCATGGTGGGGTTTTGCTAGGGAGAATATCTTTTATTTACAAGGTACAACACTTTATTAAAGTGCACCCTTCTTTGGCACACATGTTCATTGTGATTTAACCTATTGTTTACTAATTGGAAGGGGATTGTGGATATATTTGAGCATTAACATGTGTGCACACATGTTGAGGTTGATTTAATTGTTCAATGGTTAAACTAATCTAACTTATCCAGATTAAGGTTAATAGTTTGGGCACCCTACTTCATTGGCTTCCTATTCACACTTAAAGGGGGAAGGTAGCACATTACATGCATTTACTTGGTCATCCTACTATATTTGGGCATATCCTTGGAGGGTGAACTTGTGGAGACACTTCTTGTTATTCTTGGAGGTGTATATTTATTTATTTCATGGAGTTTTGGCATGGTCAAAACCCTAATTCTCACTTATCTCCATGGATTTGTTTTGTTGGAGGTTTCCGACTTACTATTTTGGGGTTTGACTACTTCATCTTGCACATTCATCCATGGAGTTGGTTGCCTTGGGATTTACTCATGTGGAGTTGGTTGGAGATTAATTAATTTATTGTTGTTGACTCATTCCTTGCATAAGTCTTGAGTTGTAACTACCTTGGAGATTATTTATTTATTTATTGAGGTGGTTGCACATTGGAGAAAGAGACCATGAGGAATCTTTCTATTTTGAGGAAGTTGTTGGAGGCTTGACCAAGCCTTTCTTGTGGAGTGCTCCATCTAGTTGGTATCTTGCACACTTGCTCATGCATCTTGTGGACCACTTGCTATTTTGGGATAGTGGTTATGGATCACTTTCCCATGTCAAGAATATTTTATTGTGTTTGCATGCATGCATCTAGGGGGGCACACTATTGAGGCATTATTTTACCATATGATGGAGCAGTTTACATGGTCAACCACTCATTTAGAGGAGGCACCCCACCTTGTGCTATTTTTAGAAAATGTTGCTTAACTACTCCATGATTTTATTATTGTTTGACTTGTCATGAGTTAGTTAGCAAATATTGCATTCTATTGTAAGAGAGATGAATTTCCCTCTACATAAAGAGGAACTTCTCTCCATTTCATGTGGGTAATTGGCAATTGGAGAATTTCATGTTAGAGAGTGAAAAAATGAAGGAAATTATAGGAGCTTGGAGATGATGTTGATTTTTTCTTGTGTATATCAAACCTTTGAAGACTAATGAAGCATTGAGGTATTGATTTATTTTGTTGTACGGCTATGCTATGCTTTTCAATTGTTGTTTATATGCTATAGAATCTTCTTGTTGTCATACTTAAGTGAAGGCTTAATAATGAACTCGGTAATCATTTTGGAATAAGCAATGTGAGGAGGTTCTCCCTCTTGTTTATTTTCTGTTTTATTTCTACAATTGTTTTCCATTTTTCTATCAAACTAAGTTGCAGATTTGGAAGTGCATTTCAGCCATAAAACAGTTCTTTACATTTGTATTGATGAGTGACACCCTTAGCCCTCCAAGACTTGATTCTATAGCTTATTTTCAGCAAACACTTTGGGGTAAATTACATCAAACTCGTTCCTTTTACCTTAAGTACACCCAAGTGATGAATGCATGAAATAAGTTCTTTCATCCAAGAGGTTGAATGTGGTAAACTAACCCTTTCAACCATATAGCCTACCTCAAAGTAGTTGATTGTAACACATTAGTTCTTTCATTCATTCAATGTTTCATGACTCCATTAGCCCTTAGATTGATAGGCACTAGTCTTGCATGATCCCATTTCCTTGTTCCCTTCATTTCCCTTTCATTTCCTTTCCACACCCTCTTTTCCATTTCCACTACCACATACCATTACTACAACCACATTATTTTGTCAAGGCTTACTCTTCATTTTTCACCTTGAGCTCCCACTCCATAGCCTTGATAATCCTATCCTTAGGGAAGGGCCCCTTGAGTTGAAGAAGAGCCAACCAAAAGAGAGAGGAAGAGCTACTAAGGTGACAATGGGTAACCTTCCTAAGATGCACAAAACTAACACCTCGGTGATACACAACTTATTTATCACTAAAATGTCGTGTGAGAAACTATACTGATCAGTTTATTTGTAACGTTAGACATGAAATTTGTCATAGTATTTATTATAGCATGTGTTGGGGTTACTATCATGATTCACAAGAGAGTGCTTAACTCATTCATGGTATAAACTCAATCATGCTAAACCATGTTACAGTAAGAATGTTGAGATCAATGTTTTAAAAACCGCCTAACCGGAACCGGAACCAGACGGTTTTTTCGGTTAGATACACGACCGGTTCGAACCGATGAAAAAACCGAATCGACAGCTACTTTATGACGGAACCATCAATTTGATACTGAACCGGCTGGTTCAGTCCGGACGTGTTGTAGCAAGCTCGTGGACTTGAAAATCACCTTTTTCTTTGCTAAACCAAAACCCTAACATCCTCTAAACCCTGACTCTAGCCTATATAACTCTATCACTCCCCTCTAAGTGCCTCACACCTACCTCATTCATCATTTGGGAGCATTTGGGAGCATTTGCGTTTTGGAGCAGCATTGATTCTTGAAGAGCAGCATTGATGAGCTTATTGGGCAAGTGTTTTGGGCAGTTTGTGGTGGATTTGGCATCTCAACTAGGAGGCTATAGTTCATCTTCAAGTTTGGAGGAGCTGGACTAGAGGTATGTTGAAGATTTTCCACTCTTTTTTTTTCCATCTTGAATCTTGATTGTTGAATGTTTGAAAGTTTGAAACTTAGTAAGAGTCTAAGACAAGGTTCCTTCTTTGCATTTTCAGATTGTTTGCATTGTGCAAATTGCACCTTTGCTTTAGCCTTTGAGTTTGCATTTACAAATTTACAATGGCCCCAAAATCTAAAGATGCCGCATGGGTTCATGCTGAGGTGATTGAAGGTCTAATGTATTGCAAGTATTGTCAAAAATGCATCAAGGGGAATTCATGAGTGAAAGAACACTTGGTTGGTGTTGGAGGCCAAGTTAAATCATGTGAGGCAGCATTGGATGTTATTGGGCCTATTAGAGTAGAGATGCAAAAATTGCCAATGACTACCAACAAGAAAAGGCTAGGGAAGAAGCTATACAGGCTGAAATAGGGAGAAAGAGGGTTGTAGCACAAATGAGGGCTCCCAACCCCACTTTTGATTATGAAGACTCTCCATCTATTCATTCTACCAGTGTTAGAAATAGAGACCCTTTCATTATGTTCCTCCTCACCTTGAAAGTGAAAATACCATGAATCTGCCTAAAAGTAAAAGAGGAATACCATCCAAGGTATTTCACACCTCCCCCACTTCTAATTACAATAATGCCAATGTTTCTGAAGTTCAACCCACTCAATTTCAGCCCACCATAGATGACCATTGGAAGAAACAGGGGGGGGGCATTCATAGGCTGAAAGAACACTTGGTTGGTGTTAGAGGCCAAGTTAAATCATGTGAGGCAGCATTGGATATTATTGGGCCTATTAGAGAAGTGATGCAAAAATTACTTAATGACTACCAACAAGAAAAGGCTAGGGAAAAAGCTATACAGGATGAAATAGGGAGAAAGAGGGTTGTAGCACAAATGAGGGCTCCCAACCCCACTTTTGATTATGAGGACTCTCCATCTATTCATTCGACCAGTGTTAGAAATAGAGACCCCTTTCATTATGTTCCTCCTCCCCTTGAAAGTGAAAATACCATGCATGCGCCTAAAAGTAAAAAGAGGAATACCATCCAAAGGTATTTCACACCTCCCCCCACTTCTAGTTCTGACAATGCCAATGTTTCTCAAGTTCAACCCACTCAATTTCAGCCCACCATAGATGACCATTGGAAGAAACAATATAGAGAGATTGCTTATGAGTACATAGCTAGATGGTGGTATCATGCCGATATCCCCTTCAATGCTACCCGCTCACCATATTACCAACCTATGTGGGATGCCATTATTGCTTGTGGTAGGGGCTTCAAAGGCCCTAGTATGCATGATTTGAGGGGATCTCTTTTGCACAAAGAGGTCGCATCCATTGAAGAATACTTTACAGATTTCAAAGTATCATGGGCCAAAATAGGATGTACCATTATGTTAGATGGATGGAGTGACGGAAGGAACCGTACTATCATAAATTTCCTTGTCTCTTGCCCACAAGGAACCATGTTTTTGAGATCAGTTGATGCATCCGATGGGGTCAAAGATGCAAACTTGATATTTGAGCTCTTATATGAGGTCGTTATGGTGGGGGTGGCCAATGTTGTTCAGGTCATCACAGATAATGCCTCTAACTATGTTCTTGCTAGGAAGATGTTAGAGGAGAAACACAAAACCATATTTTGGACCCCATGTGCTGCACATTGCATAGACCTCATGCTTGAGGACATTGACAAACAAGAATGGATCAAAAACACTATAGAGCATGCCAAAAGCATCACAAAGAACATCTACAATCACTCATGGGTTTTGAGCCTGATGAGGAAAAACACAGAGAACAAGGAACTTCTTAGGCCTGCCATCACTAGATTTGCAACTCACTTCTTGACATTGCAATCTATGGCTTCCCAATCAAATAACCTGCAAAATATATTTGCATCTAATGAATGGAATGCATCTCAGTGGGCCCACAGACAATATGGAAAAGAGACCAAAAAGAAAGTTAATGATCCCACATTTTGGAAAAAAGCAGTAGAAATTGTGAAAATTGTCAAGCCACTTGTTAAGGTGTTGCGGTTAGTGGATGGGGAAAAATTGGCCATGGGTTACATTTATGAGGCTATGGATCAGGCAAAGGAGCAAATAAGGGTAGCATACAAGGATAGAGTTACCAGTATGGGCCTATTTGGGAGATCATTGATTGTAGATGGAACAATCAACTCCATCACCCTATACATGCAGTTGGGTATTTCCTAAACCCAAGGTATCATTACAGAGCGCAGCTTGGAGAAGATTTGACTGGGGAGGTTAGAGATGGGTTGTATGAGTGCCTTGAGCGCATGGTCCCTTCTGAGAGTGAATAGCTGGAGATACACCGACATATTACTTCTTTCACTAGAGCTACAGGTACCTTCGACAAGAACCTAGCAAATATGGCAAGGGATGTGGATGAGCCAGGTAACAATTCCAAAGTTTAAAGTTCAATTGTTTAAATTTTAAACTTTAAATTTTATATACTTTATAACTTATTACTTCAAGGAACTAACTCGACTAACTATGTTTTTTTCAGCAAACTGGTGGGAGTCATTTTCCAGCCAATGTCCTCAATTGCAAAAGTTTGCAATTAGAGTGTTGAGTCAAACTTGCAGTGCTTTTGGGTGTGAGCGCAATTGGTCTGTCTTTGAGAGGATTCACACAAAGAAGAGAAACCTTTTAGAACATAAACGGTTAAATGATCTAGTCTTCGTGCAGTACAACCTCCGGCTAAGGCGCAACCAATTGTTGAACAAAAGACCCGATTCAGATCCCATTGTGTTGGATGATGTTGATCCAACTTCAGATTGGGTAGTGGACACTCACCCACCAGAGTTTGATGTTGACTATGATTTGGAGGTGGATGGGGCAGGGCAGGTTCAGATGGGATGCAGATCCACTATTAGGGCCCCACGGTCTGATTCCAGAGTCAAACATGGCAGGCCCTAGTGGAACTACAGGCAGGCGTAGCCGTATACCTCGTGTGTCTCATCGCGATCATACTCGTACTACTACAACTAGTGCAACTTCAGATACTATAGTCACAGATGTCCCTGATGGTGACGACTCTGAGGCAGAGTCAGAGACAGATGATGATGTCAAAGGCGAGGATGCCCATGTCATTTCTACTTCTAGCAGTAGTGATGATTGATCGTTGATCATGTTGATCAATGAGATAGTGACTTGTAGTCTTGACTCTTGCTAGTATGTTTTTTGTTGCTGTGGTCTATAGAGGGCCAAGGCCATTTAGAGCCTCCTTGATTATGTATTTATGTTCCGATCTCTAGATATGTATTGCACTTGGTGCCATTTTGATATATTCATGAGCATACTTTGGATATGTTGTCTCTAATTGTCTCTAATGCTTTGGAAACATGATTTTAAATCTTAAAAATATATTTTTTTGTTAAAATTTAAATATTTTATGTATTTTTTAAAAAACTAGTTCATTGAAACCGGTTCGACCGGTTCATTACCGGTTCCGGTTCCGGTTCAGGTTGGACCCTCGACTGGTTCCGGTGCCGGTTCCGATTTTTAAAACTATGGTTGAGATTACCATCAAAGAGCTTTTAGATTTCTCATGAAATAATACAAATTACATTAAGAAGAATAGAGTGACAAGGAACTTCCCGTTCCTACCCAAGCAAGAAGAGCATGCATTTCTGATTGAGCACCCTAATCAGACACAAAGAAGGACAAGCATCCTGCTGATATGATGTAATGAATTCAGTCTTAGATTTCTTACCAAATTAATGTAGGTTAGATTACCCAACCTAGATTAGATTTTTATTAGTGGTCAGCTGAAGGTTTCTAATGTCCACGTGGTTCTGGTTGGGAAGGTTGTTTGTCTATTACAGTGCACAATTATTAATTATACATCACGCCTTAACTTCTGAAACAGCATAATTTGGAAGCAAGAAGAAATCAATCGTGAGACATATAATGAGAGAAGCCAAATTTATGATACTTTGTAAAATTTGTTGGCGAGAATATGTGGTTCAGAAGAGTACAAGCAATATCTATTACAAAAGTAAAGTCTGCTACAATTAGTATACAGGTGTCACAATCAAGAAATGCATGGATTGATTAAATTTACATCCGAATTTCCACAAAAAAAAACAATTATTATTTACAGTGTCTAACACAATGAAGAAAAGTGTATATGTTTAGACACTTGTAAACATGAAAACCATGTAGATTCAACGGTAAAAGTCTAAGGGGATCATATTATAAGATTAAGTCGTATAAATTTTTAAACTTACACAGGAAGAAAGGATAAAGATATATTATGAAGCCTATGCATCAACCACATGCCACTTACCGCTATACCTTCCATTCCCAGATCCACCAGATGCATTTTTCTTCTTTGACCAACATTGAGTTTCATCAACAACTGTAGTTTCTAGCTCTACTTTTTCTGCCTGTACAATAAGAAAGCAAGAAAAAGCTGTTTACCAAGATACAGATAGATGTCAAATATATTACAGTACACACAGAACAATGTAGCAGAAGGAACTCCATTTCATCATAGCTTTTCTGGCTTCAATGTGGAAACCACATAAGTATCCAAAGGAATTAGAATGCCTTCCTGCATGTCCTTGTCCATAAAAGTCCATCTATTCGGGGAATGGTTATTACATATATTCCAAACATCACTTTTATTGACTTAAATGCTTGTTAAAAAATAACAATACCATTCAGTGTTAGCATTTTTTGAGTTAAATGCATAAAGACCAGAATATGATGAAAACTTGCAAGACATCCAAATAGATCCTAATGACATAAGACCAAAATATTATGCACAGCACCCTTCTATACATTAGGGGAATGACTGTAACATCTACATAGCATGCATTTAGTTCTACAACCCAAAGCAACATTTCCAAAACGCTGTTAGGAAGGGACTTAATTTTCTAGCAAGAGATGGTCAACTATAGTGTGATGGGACAAATTTATGTCAACTGTATCTCTAAATAAAAAGGAAGAAACAAAATTTTGGAGCCCACTGATTTAGGCTCCATCAATATTTTCTGCAACTTTGAACTAAATTTATAATATAGTACCAAAGATGTCTAGTTTTCCCATAATTTTAAGAATGTTTCCCATAAGTGATTTGTGATGGAAGAAAAGAATCCACAACGGAATTCAATTTGGATAGATCATTCCACCTTTTGACAAACCATTACTCTAGAATGCACCTTAAATCACTCTTTTTCGTTTTTGCTTGCAAGTTCAGGAATAATTGTCAAGTTGACATTTAAATTTTAATACATTAAAATCTCAAAAGTAAGGGAAGTAGAGCCCAATACATGGAGAATGAATATTCACTTAATTTTACAAAGAAAGAAAAACAAGAATATACAAGATACTTGAATTCTGGGTACTAAACAACGTCAGAATCTACAGAAATCAACAGTATCCTTTGGTATATTTAAGTTTAAACCTTATATTAAGTCTTTCTAAATTGAGACACGCGGAAGAAACAAAATGAAAGATGGAAGAACCTGACAATATGCAAGAGACAGCACTAATTTCATCCTCAGGATCTTTTACCAACAGAAGGGCTTCTTGTGACAGAATATGCATAATGGTCATAACTACTAGAACATCCTTTAGACATTTAAGTTAGAAAGTCATTGCTAGTATAAAGTCAATATGTCATCGCTTTTAGATTAGCTTAAGACACGTTTTAATTAGTCTTTAGCTGAGAGGAATATGAAGTCTCAACTTGGAATATGAAGTGTTACTTTGGGTTATACTCGTATAATGTACTTTTCCAAAAAGTAATGCAATACATTCATATGTTTTCTCTCATAAAATTATTGGTACTCTAAGATTACTGTGACTGTTATATCCATCTACAACATGGTATCAGAGCCACAGTAGAAGAAGGCATCTGAAACATGTAAGGACCATATATGGCATAGGCATATCAACAAGGACTCCTAGCGAAGGGACTGGTTGGAAGAACAGAGGAGTCAAACAAAAGTTAAGAGAAAGTCAACACATCAGTAAAGATAAGTCAGCTCTTAGGTTCTTTAATTTTTACTGGTCAGCTAAGTACATTTTAAAAATTAAAATGTCAGCTCAAGATGTGTGGTAAGAGGCACTGTTGTCACCTTCATACACACCTCGGGTAACGTGGAAGAAACCTTCAATCCACTGAGTGTGTCCTTGGGGGCAAGTTCAAGTTAAGGTGCTGTCACCTAATCCTCAACCCCTCCATCTAGGCCAACTCCTAGCGAAGCCAAGGGGGGTAGTCCCTAAAGAAAATAATCTAAGGCTTGAACTAAACTAAGTACAAGGAAAAGTGTCTAGGAGTTTATTGCAAAAGACAAAATATAAAGTAAATCTACTCTAAGAGCATATATCTTTCATTCACCACAATCACATATACATAAAGAGATACTTGCATAAATATTAAAAAGGATACTCGATAACTTTGATATGATGCAAGTAAATAAAGGAAATACTTCAAGATATAATAACAAGTGCTTGGGAAATAAATATACTTGAAGCAAATGGTTTTGTGTATGTAAAACAATGAGACCAGTGCCTAAAGAGATCGTGGGCGGTTTGAAAGTATCGACTGCTTTATGAAAATTTGTCTTTGAGATTTTAAGGTAGATTAATTGTAATGTCCCCGTTGGCCTAGGAAGCATAAGGAATGGTTCCACTGCCCTAAATTAGTTCTCGTAGGCTAAGTCGGAAAAGTTACCTAGGGTACTCAACTTTTGCCTAGGAAATGATTTTATAAAGTGAAAAGGGGGAAAAGGGAAACATGGGTCTTAGGCAAATAAACTTTAAAGTCACTTAAAAATTATAAAGTGTGCAAGCATAAAGTGACTTTAAAAGAAAATTAAAAGTAAAGTGAGCGGGAGTTAATTCAATGAAGAAATAAAAGAAGGGAAAAGAGGAGGCGCCCCTCATTCTTGTTTTTGCTTATTGAGAAAATAGATTTGGAGAGCTCTTGGAGAGTTTTATAGGGTTTTCTTGGAAACCCTTGCTTTCATCTCTGGTTTCGATGTTGCAACGATACACCCTAGTCAAATTCAAGGATGGGATCATCTCAGAGTTCGTCATTGGGCTTAATGCTACCTATTCTCATCTCCTTGCAATCGATTTCTGAGAGGGAGGCCGAATTTCCTTGTGTGGCGGCTGAGTTGGAAAAGACAGTGGTCGATTTGCTTTTAGAAAACTGATATCTCTGTGTAGGGGCTGAATATCCTCATCCTGGGTGCATTCAGCCATATCTAGGCGAATTTTCATGTGTGAGGACCGATTTGTATTGTGGTAAGTGCGCCCCTCTTGTGGTTGTTGATATCTTTTGGAATCTGGGCAAGTTTGCTGCTGTGGTCAAGCCATATCATTTCTGGGTGTATCCTCCTTTGCCTGGGCGCAGCATACTTCATTGGTGGAGCGATTTGGGGAGTGGGAGCTTGTGTGTTACAGTGCAGACCCTTAACATCCATTGGGTGGTGCCTTAACTCAAATCTGGGCACATCTACGAACTCACACACACAGAATATTACTGCTGAGTGAAGTCTGATATTTATCCCAGAACTGGCCACATTTTCCTCTCATCTCTGAGCATGGAAGCTTGTCATCATTCGTGGAGGAATTGATATTCTGTTTGGGGGGCAGCGCCATCACTCCTATTCAGCATACAAGTTTGGTATTCGCTCTATATATTGGCTGCTGCATAAACGTCTATATGTCTTAATGTAATTCTCGGAGGTTCGAATCTCTATTATGCGGGTTCATTCTACACAGCTAGGACACATTCTTCCTCCAGGTTATATCCTTCATTGCACTCTCTATAATTGTTTGCTGCTGTATAAAATAATTGCTGAAAGTGCCTTTATATCAGCACTGTAAAAATCTGTGTGTTAACTTCACAACATTAATGAAACAAGCAGCACATTCTCTTCATTCTATATTTGCAGTGATATATTTCCATATTGGTTGTTATTGGATGTTATCTCTGAATTGTTAAAAGTTGTCTCAGTACAAGAAACATTAAGATTGCATTTACAGCAGTTTGGGTTCCAACTATTTGAAGAAACACATCAGGGACAAACCATCTTTAAACTCAGAAAAATTGCCAAAATATAACAAGATATCTAGTTGGGATATTACAGTGGTATCAGAGCATGTTCCTCTGCAGCTGTGGGCTCTAAGGGGCATTTGTAATCAGATTTATGAGACCAGAAGACGAGCAGAACATTACCTACCGGAGACGTAGGCGTAGAATCCCAGATCCCCCGGGGTGGGAGGAAGAAGAAGAGGTTAGAGAAGAAGGGACGGGAGAGGCAGCACCATCTATCTCACCTAAAAGGGCAAAGGAACCATGGGGGAAGAAGATGATGCCAGAATCAACAGTTTGTTCAACATCTTGAATGACTTGGCCAAGGGTCAAAAGGCCATGATGGACCTCATGGGGCAGTTTCCTAAGAATTCGTTGGAGGGCACAACGAAGCAGAACCAGAATGGTGATGGGGGTTCAAACAATGGAGAAGGCAGCCACTCGTGCACTACCATGCAGAGCCACCCCCACTTGTACACCAAATCCCCCATACCCACGATGCCTCAATTTTTGGGGAATGAGGCCGCAGGTCCATTGATGCAGGTTGAGCAGGATGAGCCCTACAGGGCATATTTAGAGGAGTACAGGAGACTAGGGGATGATTTATACTCAGCCATGTCCTTCACGGAGTTCTACAATATGAAGAGCAGAAACCGATCGAGAGGGCCCATGAGGACCATGACACACAATCTTGAGTTGCAACGTACCATTGGGAAAGTCACTATTCCCAACTTTGACGGGGGCTCTAAATGCTCCGCTAGATCATGGGTACAGAAGCTCGACACTTACTTCCAGCTGCACCAGATGACAGAGACAGATGCCATTAAATTGGCCGCCTTGCACTTGGATGGCAAGGCCCATGAGTGGTGGTACCATGGGTTAGTCACTTTGGAACATGTCCGGGTTAACTCCTACTTGGACTTCACACAAAGACTCGTTGAGAGATTTGACAGGAAGGACCCTGAGCTTCACTTCAAAGAGTTGGCTCAACTCAAACAGACGGGTAGCCCAAAGACCTATATATCTGAGTTCCAGAGGGTCACGGTGATGGTAACAGACATTTCAGAGGGTCGTCTGGTGATGTTGTTTGTTGAGGGGCTAATTGAGCCTCTATGAGGATGGGTCGAGGCCTACAAGACTACCTCTTTACAGGATGCAGTCGGCAGAGCTCAGGATATGCAAGATGCAGTACCTAAAAGTCGACTTCCACCCAAACCCACTTTTACCTCAAGGACTAAGGACATCAAACCACCTCAAAGAGATTGGGCCGACAAGCCCAAACTGGATGAAGAGACCAGGAGAGAATTGAGGAAAAAGAAATTGTGTTTTCGCTGTTAGGACTCAAGAGCCATGGGCATGAGGGCACAGATGCGCTGGGAAGGACAGAATGAGCAAGGCACATTACATTGAGGTATACTCCGACAGTGACAGTGATGAGGATGAGGAGGTGGAGCAGGCACAAGACCAAGGACATCCAGCATCAGGAGAGGAGTCTTCACAGGATGGGGCTAAGGACCTAGTCATGGCCTCGATGTCAGGATTTCCGAGATATCATACCTTCAAAGTCAGAGGTGTCCTACAAGGGCACAAGGTGACAATATTAATCAATGGAGGAGCATCCCATAACTTCATTGATGGTAACATGGTCGAGAGGAGAGGAATTACAATAGAGGAATTCGATGGGTTAACAGTAGTCATACCAGGAGGCCACCAGATGATTTGCACCAAGTGGATTCCCAAGCTCACAATAACCATGGGAAACTACTCAATGATAGATGATTCCTTTGTGGTGGACATACCAGACACAAATGTAGTGTTGGGCGTCCAATGGCTTTACTCTATTGGGAAATACACTACTGATCAAAGGACCATGGAGATGGAGTTCATAGGGTCAGACGAAAAGAAAGTGGTCCTACGAGCCATGCACCCATACCCATCGAAGATTGTGTCATCACACAGCATGGAGGCAATTATGAGGCATGGTGATATAGAGTGGGTTATAGAGTGTTTTATTTCTGACAGAGAGCCACCTGACCGTCTGCAACAGCTTCCAGAGGAATTACAGGTATTACTCCGCAAACATCATAAAGTATTTAGTGACATTCCTCCTGGCATTCCACCTGACAAAGGTTTTGAGCATATCATAGAGCTAGAGGAGGGGGTCCAAGCAGTTATCACAAACCCCTATCGGCACCCTAAAGTTTACAAGGACAAGATTGAAAAAACCATTAAAGAATTGCTGAAAATGGGCCACATTCGCCCTAGTTCTAGCCCATTTGCCTCTTCCGCTGTCTTAGTCAATAAGAAGGACAGTACTCTGCGGATGTGTACCGACTACAGGGCCCTAAACAAGAAGACAATCAAAAATTGGTACCCCATACCCAGGATCGATGAATTAATGGATGAGCTCCAGGGAGTCAAATTCTTCTCGAAAATTGATCTTCGATCAAGGGTATCACCAGATCAAGGTACGAGAGCAAAACGTACCTAAGATAGCCTTTAGATGCCACTATGGGAATTATGAGTTTCTGGTCATGCCATTCAGGCTAACTAACACCCCTGCCTCTTTCTAGTCGTACATGAATCATGTGTTCAATAAGCAGCTAAGAAAGTTCTTATTGGTCTTCTTTGATGACATCCTCATATACAGCAAAACATGCGAGGACCATCTGCGACATCTGGATGAAGTACTTGGTATTATAGACAGCCAGCAATTGTATGTGAAGGAATCCAAGTGCGAATTTGGTATGACAAAGATGCTCTACTTGGGGCACGTGATTGGGATGAACGGGGTACAGGTGCACCAAGAAAAGATCAGGGCAATCATTGAGTGGCCAACTTCTAGGAATGTGACAGAACTGAAGAGCTTCCTCGGTCTTTGCACTTATTACAGGAAATTTGTTAAGGGATTCTCACAGTTGACAACGCCACTGATCGATCTCACCAAAAAGGGGGCTTTCGTTTGGATAGAGAAGGCCCAGGAGACATTCAAGAAAATGAAGCAGGTGATGAGCTCATGCCCTGTTTTAGCACTCCCTGATTTCACTCAGCCCTTTGTTTTGGAGTGTGATGCTTCGGGAATTGGTATAGGATCTGTATTGATGCAAAACGGTCTCCCCATAGCGTTTGAGAGCCACAAACTTCGAGAGTATGAGCGGCATTACTCCATATATGACAAAGAGATGTTGGCCATAATGCATGCTTTGACCAAATTCCGGCAGTACCTGGTGGGGAACAGGTTCAAGGTAAAAACCAATCATAATAGCTTGAGGTTCCTCATGGAGAAAAAGGAGCTGAGAGAGCAGCAAAAAAAATGGATCAGTAAAATCCAAGCCTACGATTTTGAAATTGAGTATGTGAAAGGCAAAAATAATGTGGTTGTTGACGCCTTATCGAGGATACCCACTCTCTCTCTCTCATGGAGATTTCAATGGAATGGAAGGCACTTCTATTGGTAGAATACTCCAAAAACGGGTTTGCTTGCGAGATATTGGATGGTCAGGTCTCCGATGACAGGTACAGGGTTATTGACGACATCATATATTATAAGGATCGGATCTATATAGTAACAGAGTCCCAGTTGAAAGACAAAATTTTGCATGCAGCACATACTTCTCCTTTGGCAGGTCATCCAAGATACCTGAAGACTTATAGACAAATTCGGGAGAGGTTTGCTTGGAAGGGTCTCAAGACTGATGTATTGAAGTTTGTACGGGAGTGCCACATTTGTCAGCGAACAAGGTGGAACATACCCACCCAGCAGAATTGCTCCAACTGCTTCCCATTCTTGAACAAAAATGGGAGAGCATTTCGATGGATTTTAATATTCTATCACAGGGTTGCCTCTGGTTCAGGGGAAAGATTGTATCTATGTGGTGGTTGACAGGCTTACTAAATTCGCCCATTTCTTCTCCATATCATCCAAATACTCTACAGCGCAAGTAGCGGAGTTATTCTTCAGAGAGGTATTTCGGCTACATGGGCTGCCCAAGACAATTGTCAGTGATCGAGACAACAGATTCATGGGAGGCTTCTGGCAGGAGTTGTTCAGACTCGTAGGGACAAAGTTAACACCTAGTACCAGTTATCACCCTCAAACTGATGGACAAACAGAAATTGTGAACAAATGGCTCGAGGGGTATTTGAGAAATTATGTATCGGGGCAACAGAAGGCATGGATCAAATGGTTGCACTTGGGTGAACATTGATATAACACCACTTATCACATGTCGATCAAGATGACACCTTTCAAAGCTTTGCACGGTTATGACGCCACCACCTTTGTGGATCGAGCATTTGGGGACAGTCGAGCACCCAAAGCCAAAGATTGGATTCGGGAGAGTCAAGACATCTTGCGAACTCTCAAAGATAACCTGCAAATGGCACAGAATCAATAGAAGATGTACGCCGACAAGCATAGAGTGGAGCGCAGTTTCGAGGTGGGAGACTTGGTATATCTCTGCTTGCAGCCATACAGGCAATCATCCTAGAAAATGAAAGGGGCAAAGAAATTGAAGCCACAATTCTATGGTCCCTATAGGATTTCGAGGCGAGTCAAGGAAGTAGCTTATGAGCTAGAGCTTCCAGAGGGGTGCAAAATACACAATGTCTTTCATGTTTCATGCCTCAAGAAGGCAGTGGGACAACATGTTTCCATTTCTACAGAGCTGCCGCCTTTGGATGAGGAGGGACAGTTGATTCTAATTCTGAAGGAGGTGTTGGAGACCAGAGAGCAGAAATTAAGGAACAGGAGCATTAAAGAGTACCTGATCAAATGGAAAAATCTACCTATCGAGGACGCTACATGGGAAGGAGAGCAGATATTGCAACATCCTGGATTACAGTTGCTTGAGGACAAGCAATCTCAGGCGGGGAGGACTGTAATGTCCCCATTGGCCTAGGAAGCATAAGGAATGGTTCCGCTAGCCTAAATTGGTTCCTGTAGGCTAAGTCGAAAAAGTTACCTAGGGAACTCAACTTTTGCCTAGGAAATGATTTTATAAAGTGAAAAGGGGAAAAAGGGAGACATGGGTCTTAGGCAAATAAAGTCACTTAAAAATTATAAAGTGTGCAAGCATAAAGTGACTTTAAAAGAAAATTAAAAGTAAAGTGAGCGGGAGTTAATTCAATGAAGAAATAAAAGAGGGGAAAAGAGGAGGCGCCCCTCATTCTTATTTTTGCTTATTGAGAAAATAGATTTGGAGAGCTCTTGGAGATTTTTATAGGGTTTTCTTGGAAACCCTTGCTTTCATCTCTAGTTTCGGTGTTGCAACGATACACCCTAGTCAGATTCAAGGATGGGATCATCTCAGATTTCGTCTTGCAATCGATTTCTGAGAGGGAGGCTGAATTTCCTTGTGTGGCGGCTGAGTTGGGAAAGACAGTGGTCGGTTTGCTTTTAGAAGACTGATATCTCTACGTAGGGGCTGAATATCCTCATCCCAGGGCGCATTCAACCATGTCTGAGCGAATTTTCATGTGGGAGGACCGATTTGTATTGTGGTAAGTGTGCCCCTCTTGTGGTTGTTGATATCTTTTGGAATCTGGGCGAGTTTGTTGCTGTGGTCGAGCCATATCATTTCTGGGTGTATCCTCCTTTGCATGGGCGCAGCATACTTCATTGGTGGAGCGATTTGGGGAGTGGGAGCTTGTGTGTTACAGTGCAGAGTCCAGACCCTTAACATCCATTGGGTGGTGCCTTAACTCAAATTTGGGTGCATCTATGAACTCACACACAGAGAATATTACTACTGAGTGAAGTCTGATATTTATCCCAGAATTGGGCGCATTTTCCTCTCATCTCTGAGAATGGAAGCTTGTCATAATTCGTGGGGGAATCGATATTCTGTTTGGGGGCCAGCGCCATCACTCCTATTCAGCATACAAGTTTGGTATTCTCTCTATATATTGGTTGTTGCATAAACGTATATATGTCTTAATGTAATTCTCGGAGGTTCACATCTCTATTATACGGGTTCATTCTACACAGTTGGGACACATTCTTCCTCCAGGTTATATCCTTCATTGCACTCTCTATAATTGCTTGTTGTTGTATAAAATAATTGTTGAAAGTGCCTTTATATCAGCACTGTAAAATTCTGTGTTACCTTCACAACATTAATGAAACAAGCAGCACATTCTCTTCATTCTATATTTGCAGTGATATATTTCCATATTGGTTGTTATTGGATATTATCTCTGAATTGTTAAAAGTTGTCTCAGTACAAGAAACATTAAGATTGCATTTACAGCAGTTTGGGTTCCAACTATTTGAAGAAACACATCAGGGACAAACCATCTTTAAACTCAAAAAAATTGTCAAAATATAACGAGATATCTAGTTGGGATATTACATTAATGTTAGATTGATTTTATTTGCACCAAAGTAAAACTAATCTAGATTTGGCCTCTAAGAGAATATTCCTAGAGTGGAGGTTGAGCTTGCCGAATATCCAACAGAGAGAGTATCCCTCTCATTTTACACACAAACTCAAGAGAATGTGGGAGATCCAACAGAGAGAACCTAGATCTCAAAGTTCCTGCCGGATTTCTTACACAAACTCTCTTACGTTTCCACTGAAGCAATAATTCTTAAAGATTTTCCTATTAATCTAATCTGCACTGACAAGCCCGGCATGTATGAAACTTACTCCCAGAAGATCGAGGCAAGATAGCAACTAGGAGGGTCAGGAACAAGCACCGGAAGCTGAGGGGAAAGTTTATTTTAAACAGACAATAAAATACTGAAAAGTAAATGTTTTTTAATTACTAAAGTCCTCACTGACCAGCCTCTTCCGAGGAGTTGAGGGGACGAGTTTATTTTCCAACTTGAAATTGCATAAAGTAAAAATTGCAAAAAAATGGAAATCTAATCTAGCAATTAAAGTATTACTTGTCAAATTGAAATCTAATCCATGTAATGATTGTAGTGCTTTGTGACGAATTAAAAGATTAATTTTAGGTTATGCTTGGATGTGAAAATTAAAACTAAGTTAAAATGCAAAAAATGAGACAATCACCAAAACATCGTTCCCCCCTGGGGGGATGAAGAGTGGGAGCTTGTAGCCCCACTGATTTTATTAATGAAATTACAAAACTCTTTTTTGGAATGACTTGTGACCATTCATTAGGGGGGTCACAAGTGTTTACAAAGTTTTACAAATGCTTATTGAAAAAAATGGGTGCTCCTGGGGGTCCCGGATGCTCCAAATCCACCCAAAATGGACAAAGTTTCCTCCTCTCTGTTCGCAAACCTGCACAAAACAGCAAGCAAACAATGACAAAAGATGGCCAAAAACACGTTGGAAGTGTCTTTGGTTATTAGTATGAAAACCCAAAAAATGACTAAGTAAAACTAGTGTAAAATGAACAAAATGAACTAAGAAGAGCAAACTAAAAAGCTTGTCTCCTTAGGGTCTTTGTTTGTTGTTTTAAAAAAGCAATAGAAAGGCACTAAAGTTGCCAAATATGAAATTGACAGTACTTTGAAACAAAATTACTTTTAGCCTTTAAAAATTTAGAAGTGAAAAGATTACTAAAAAGTAAAGTTTCTTGAAATAGATCTAGCTTAAAATGATGAAATAAAAATGAAATATAGATCTAACTTTCTTTCTTACTTGCTAACTTAGATAAATGAGTGTTTAAAATCAGATCTAGATCTAAGAAATAACAAGCAAGTCGGTAACCAAAATAGAAATAGAGAAACTGTGAGAAAGGAAATAGAGAGTGTCGGATGGAAACCAATCTTGGGCTATGGAGTCTTCTTGATGTATTGAAAAAGAAATCTTTCCAGTTGGATGGATTTGAAGGTGTTGGAAGCTCAAGCTAAAATCTTCCACTCCTCCAAATTAGAGATCCTGTAAACTTAAGACAATCTTGCAAAGAAATTGTTAAATAGTGGATGCATCCACTTCCTACACATGAAATCTAGAAAACATGAGATTAAACCGATAATAACATGAAATCATAGATTGCAATATGCTATAATAAGATTTAGTAATACAAGCAAATATACTAATATCTTACTAATTGAGGATTAATCAACAAAATGAAAATTGCAAGAAAACAAATTTACCATACTCAACACATCACCATAAGAGAAGATCATCCACACATTTGCACAACACCACAAGTGACCTCCAAAGTCTTCAAATATTTATTCCACAATAGCTTCTAAGCATATTACAACAACATAACTCTAGGTAGACCCATCTGATTACAATGGGAGAAGCAAGCTCCATTATATAGCAAGAGGGAGGAGTTTCCAAGAGAAAGAGAGCGCACCACTTGTGAGAGTGTGGGCAGCCAAGTGTAAAGGAATGGGCTGCCACCTCTCCTCTATCCTCAAATAATGACAAGTGTGAGAGAGAGGGCAAAGGGGAGGGTGCGACCTCTCAAGAGGTGGGCACCCTCTTCAAAAATGCACCACCTCTCCCAAGAGGGGTGCACCTCCCAAGAGAAGCTCCTCATAACTCAAGAGAGCTCCCATCAAATTCTCTTCTAACTCCTCTCTGAATGCCACATTGCCTTATTCAACTCAAGTGAGGGTGAGTTGACTCAAAACATGTCCCCAACATGTTTCCCAAAAAATAGCATTTACTGATTTTTCTGATTTTATTTGTCTTTTATTGACCAAAAGTGAATAAAATTGATTTTAAATGTTTAAAAATCACTAATTTCACTCACAAAGTAGGTACTTAGGTAAAGTGGGTATTTCTAGTCCAAAAATGAATACCCGCAAGGCATATAATGCCTCTTCGTACTACTTATTTAACTTAGGAATTATTTACAATTAAAATATCCCAATTTTGCGGGAAATTTTATTTTTGCATAAAACTTTAAAAAACCTAAGGGGGACTTAGCACATTTCCATGAAACTCTAGGAGGATGTATTGGCATGGTAATATACATTAGACACTAGGCTTAGATGACCAAGCTAAGGCCTAACCATGAGTATATACTCCAGCTTTGGAGGAATTGAGTGAAAAAACTCGGAAATTATAATCGCTTGGACAACAAAATATAATTAACAAGTAAAAAAAACACTCTAGAGTAAGAACTCATGTCTAAGTCTTAGGAGGCTAAACCTTTTATAAAATTTATCATGCTACACCTCTTATTACAATTCCCCTCAGGGTATGGAAATGTGGTAAAAAAGTTTTAAAAGGGCCATAATGGCCAGCTGGACTTTTGAACTCTGAATTTTGAACAAGTGATTGTTCAATCTTTGGCGGCTCAACTGCAAGTCCATCCTAGTGCAATTTGGTGGATAACAGGCACAAAACAGGAACAATATTCTACATGCATACATTGCAAAACAGTGCACAACGTACTAATGTCATCAAAACCGGACAAACCTGACTGCTATGGGACTTTTCCCATCAGAAATGGTTCTATCCTGAAAACCAGCTAGTTTGACCAGTTCCATACCAGCACAGCCCCACCCTTGAAAAATTCAAAAAAAAAAACAACCTAAATCCTATTTTTCATCTATTCAATGGTGCCTCCCCTCTATTTTCCTCACATGGTTCTCATTCTTTGTTTGTGAGCTTGTTATGATGTTAACATTTACAGCAATGAATGTTGATTCAGCACTATTCTTGTAATGATTCTGTGTGCTTCTTGGGCTGATTCAGAGTGCCTCCAGAGCATATCCGTGGAGAGAATGTAGAGGATCTAGATTTGGACGATTTGATTGTAGAGTGTAGTAAGATTATTTTTGGAGTCTAGAGGTCATTTAGAGCCTAAATGATTATGTATTTTGGTTCAGGTATGTCGAGAAAACTTTGAATATTATGTGTCTAACCATTTGGATGTACATTGCTATATTTTTAAATTAAAAAATTATATATGTTATGTTTTGGTCGACCTGTTTTATTTCCGTTTTTTCCCTGGTTCCAGTTCAATTCCGGTTTTTGGGGTCAACCGGTTCCCAATTCTGGTTTTGATAACATTGCAAGTGCAACAGACAGACATGCATGGCAAGGTGCCTGTACAGCATGCAACAAGCAAGAATGCATCCCAAGGCAGTCATACAGAGCACAGCAGACGTGCATGCACTTCAAGGCAGACCATACAGTATGCAGCAGACATCCACACACCCTGAAGCAACCATAGGCCGCAGGCAGACTTTCCAAGCCACAGGCAGGGTCATACAGGACATGTATACCATTTTGGATGTGAGCAGAGGTTTGGGCAGGTACAGGCAGAAGGTACAAGTCCAGGCAGACATTAGGCAGGTCTTAAAGAACTTCAGGCAGACTGAAACAGGTTCAGGCATCCAAACACAGTTTTGGGCAGGTCTGAAACAGCTTCAGGGAGACCTGAAATATGTTCACGCAGCCAAAACCAGCTTCAACCAGGTCTGGAACAGGTTCGGGTAGACCTGAAAGAGGTTCACGGAGCCAATAGCAGCTTTGGACGAGTTGTAACAGATTTAGGGCATGCTAAAATAGTCCCTGGACAGTAGTAACAGCACACAGAAAAAGTTGTTGGTATGGCTCCCCTCGTTAATTTTATCTTGGAGCCCAGTGAAAATTTCAATGGGCATAATTTCAGCACATGGAATCAGCGAATGACTGTCATCTTCCAATATAGGCTGCCTACTGGAAGTGGTGACCCGGAAAGCATTTAGGCAACCAGATGCAAACAAGTTTCTGGTGTTGGCAACCGAAGTTTGCATGGATCAAGTTGACTATGACTACAAGAAAAGATAAGCAGACATGATCATAAAAATGTATCTGACAGAGAACATGCTTCCTCAAGTGCAGGGTGTGGAAGAAACATACAAAGTATGGAAGGGACTATGTGAGATGAATGAAGCCTCATATAAAGGTAGCGTTACCTAAAACAAAGTTGCTTTCAATCCAAAAGGAGGAAATGGAATCAACTTCAGGACATTTGGTGAAGTTGAAGGATATAAGGGATCAGTTATTAGCCATAGAAGAGAGGTAATTATTGAGAACATGGTAGCAATTACCCTAAAATGTCTGCCTCCATCTTTTGAAAACTTTATAGAAACCCGTATTATCTCTTCTGAAACCACTGACACAACCTTTGAGAAGTAGTCAAGTGAGTTGTTGCAGAAGGATAGGAGGTAGAAACAGTTTGGAAACAAAGTAAAACCTCTGAAAGTGTTTTTGTAGCAAAGTACAAAGGCAAGCAAAAGCAAGCAGGCAGAACGAGCCGCAGTCAAAGAGCATCTTCAGATTCAGATTCAAGTAAAAGTAAGTGCAGATTTAAGAATTTTAAGTGTTACCACCACATATGAAGGTTGAATGTAGAAGAAAATTGTTTTGTAGATGAAAATAAGATAAGAAAAATTCTTGCATCAGGGGTGAAGGAACATGGACTTTACAGGTTTGTGGCAGTGATGTAACAAAGTCACATGCATTGGTGACAACCAATAAAAGTAGCAGTGGTATCAGCCACAGTTCATCGTGGCACCAAAGTAATAGAAGACATGTCACCTTTCAGTTTCTTTTCTTACTAACAAAATGCAAAATGGTACATGGACTGCAAGAGATACAAGGAAGGAGAAAGATATGTGTGAGGCAGGTGTAGCAGGGAAGCAACACAAAAGCTGTTTTCAAAGATGACAAAGCTATTAGATATAATGGCAATAATTAGACTTGGGCATACTTGCATCACCTAATTGTTATAATAAATGACTTAGGAAGAGTCCTCTTAATAAATGATGTAATAATGACTTGATAAATATAGAGTTATTAGATGATTGGGTATTCGGGAGTTACATAACATACTCCTTCCTTTCCTACTATGTATTGAGACATTGCATCACTCGATAATAAAGCAATTATTAATTTATTATGTCTCACTTATAAGTTATTTGTATTTGTATTTAATCTCTATGTTCTGGGTTAAACTATGATATGGTATTGGAGCCACAGTAGGGAAAGACAAGGAGAAAGTAAGTGAAGGCTCATTGATCAAAGATGAACCAAAGGACCACTAAAACACACAAGTTGGACAGAAGTTAAGAAGAGAAGGGTGACAAAGACAAAGGAGTTTCAAGTTGACCAAAGACAATAAGATAGGTTTCAGGCTAACATATATGCGACATATATGAGATAAGTTTTACTTTTTAAGTTTTTTACAAGGTTCAAATGATATTAATAAAGATCATGAAGGTCAAACTTCAAATATAATCATAAATATCAAAAATAATTTCTGAGTTGGGAATTTTTGTGATCAAGATAGAGAAAAAGGTGCATTACATGCCAAATTTCTGAGATAGAATTTGGTTGTGGTACTTACCCATGCACTTCCATGAGGGAATGAAAACAGAGGTATGTGATTCTTAGCATGTGAAGAAAGAGACTGTGTGAGCATTTTCAGATCGCATCAGAAGAAAGACAGCGTGCACATTATTAAAGTACGTGGGACAGAGGTATTGACAATTGTTGGGCACAGTAATGTGTGCAGAAGCAACCCACACAAAGCAAGTTAGGGTGCATAGGACCAGAAAGAATTGTAGTCATCTAGACATGTAAGAGAGTGTAGAATTTCTAGCACAAAAGAAGGGTGAGAAACGACACAATCACAATGTGTTACAGGATGAGAAGGATCGACATACAAGACGGTGCAATGACAGCGTCTTACAGGCCAACAAGGGCCGACATACAAGAGGTGTCATAGTCACAGCGAATTGTGCAGGAGGCACATAAGGGTAATGTCGACCAGGTTCACATGCACAAATAGCAGGAAAGGCACCACAGGAAAGGGCACATACAGAAGCCGAGTGACGTACATACAAAGGCATTACACACTGACAGGATGCAAAGAAAGCCAACTCAAACATGCAGAAGGGCCAACCTATTGTACAAATTTTGAGAAATAAAAAGCACAGTCACAATGTGCTACAGGATGACAAGGATCAACATACAAGACGGTGCAATCACAGCGTCTTAAAGGCCAACAAGGGCCGACATACAAGAGGTGTCATAGTCACAGCGAATTGTGTCGGGGTCACATAAGGGAAATGTCGACCAGGTTCACATGCACAAATAGCAGGAAAGGAACCGCAGGAAAGGGCACATACAGAAGGCGAGTGACGTACATACAGAGGCATTACACACTGACAGGATGCAAATAAAGCCAATTCAAACATGCAGAAGGGCCAACCTATTGTACAAATTTTGAGAAATAAAAAGCATGGACCATAGCCACGAATTATAAGTTGCAACTCAGACTTTTTGTTTTCCAGAATAGATAAGATAAGATAATTTTATTAATGTCCAACTAATGACCACAAAAGTAGGTCAAAGGGACTGCTGAGTACAATGATGTCAATACAATTCAGGAGAACCAAAAGGTCTCCTATAAAAGACAAAATGCAGAAAGTAAAGTGCGACAAGGTAGAGTAGTCAGACCGAGGTATGAAGAACCTCGACCCCGAGCTCAGATACCTGCTCTGATGATGAAATGTACCATAGGTGATGATCTAAGAACAAGAGTAGCCAGAAGAAATGAAATAGGTCTGTCCTAGAGTTGACCCATTTCTCCTACCAAACGAGTCTGACTGAAGGAAGCTTAGTATAGTAGGGTGTCCTGAGAGGGAGCTAGTAGGCTACCCGGATTGTCTACTACGCTGCTGACTGGACGAGGTAGTGCACTGACAAGGTCTGGGAGATCTCCTCCGTCTCTTGGGAAGGGATCTGGTCAGGTCATGTTGTTGAAATCTCGTGAGACAAGGGAAGGTCTCGGGGATCCGAACTGATCTAAAGTCCAGGACTGTGTTGGTGTCGGTCTATCTATTAGTGCCCCTTCCAGAGGGTAGCACCGTGAAGAAGGAGGTGATCCACCGAATAGGGTCTGGTCTTGTAGGAGGCTTAAGAATATGGGCCCGGAGCCTAAAGGCCTCCTGTATGTATAAGGCTAAGCATTGTTGATCCAAATACCTGAAGAATCCCGTGAGGGTCTGAGTCCCCCTGACTAAGCAATGAAATTGCCCCCTTATCTCATAATAAATGGGGCAACAGAGGATGAAGTGCTCCTCAGTCTCAACCTCCTGAAGTTGGCATAGCTGACAAAGCTTGTCTAGTCGGTCGTGTAATGTCCCCAACTAGGCTAGGTGGGAATATTATGTTTACTATCCAAAATTTGTTATTTCTTCTTGTCTAAATGTGTCAAACACTTTGCATTAATGTTGCGGTTAACTCCTTACAAACAATTTGCTCATATTGGAATATTGTCAAACATATTGCATGCATCCCTTACACAGAAAATAGAGCAGATAACCATGGCATCTTATTATGGTTTGAAATCACAGCAGTACAAAGATATCTAATGGTCATAATAACAGCTACAAAATACTCTTAAACCCATAGGTCTAATGGCTACAAAATCTACTAACAGAAACAATTCAAACAAAACCTAGAATGATGCCAATCTATGATGTCCACTGCGTCGAGGCTCTCGGAGACCTACAATGCTCTGCTCTAGTAATGTTCGCTCTGCAAGCAGCCTTCCAATCCCTCCTGTAACCCTCACGAACCCGATCCAAATGGCCTGCTGCAATCTTGATCGCAAAGGTCTTCACAGGACGTCTAGTGGGGCCTCGTAGGACACCCTGTACTCAACCAGCGGGGATGCCCTCAGCCACGGTTTCTCTGAAATTTTCCTAATACCTACACAATTCTGGATCGGCCTCTTCCGAAAAAACCTTCACGAACTTCTTGCGCAAACATCCAACCAAATATAAACCTCAAACTGAAGCTCCAATGGAAATCCTAGGTGGACTCCCCTCTTGTCTAGCTAGGGTGGATATTGCACAACCGAAACTAAACTGTGGTGGTGGAATGGTTTTGCTAAACCTCAACGAAACAATGGCTCCAAGAGCACTCCAAAATGAGAGATCAAATCATAATGCCAAAGAGAAGGGTTACCCCTCTATTTATCCTTCCTCCGGGCCTTCTAGATCTTTCCCTTTTTTGACCAAATCAAACCCTCACTTTATTTTCCTTCCAATTTCATTTAAATATAATTATTTATTTTTATTTAATGTCACTTCAGGATTTGTCATTCTTTTAACCTAGTGACACCAAATAAACCTCTTTGACTCCCATGTCCTTGCTGACTATTGCCTACAGGAGTCATATAGGCTATTAAGTCATCCTCCATCATGATCAATTGGAAGGGGACATTACAGTCCTCCCTTCCCAAGATTGCTTGTCCTCAAGCAACTCCAGATTAGGGTCCTATAAGATCTACTCTCCTTCCCAAGTAGCATCCTCTGCAGGCAATCCTCTCCATACTACCAAGTACTCTTGAATGACTCTGCTTCTCAACCTCCACTCCCTGACATCAACAACCCTCTCGGGAGCTAGAACCAACTGTCCTTCCTCATCTAGTGGAGGAATATCTGTCGAAGCGGTGACCTGTTGTCCCAATGACTTCTTGAGGCAGAATACATGGAAGGTGTTGTGAATCCTGCTACCCTCTGGTAGCTCCAGCTTGTATGATACCTCCTCAACTCTCCTGATCACTATGTAGGGTCCATAAAAACAAGGCTTCAGCTTCTCTACACTACTCTTCTTCAACGACGACTGTTTGTAAGGCTGCAACGTGAGAAAGACTAGGTCCCCAACCTCAAAGTTGCGCTCTACCCTGTGCCTATCTGCATACATCTTCTACTGATTCTGAGCGGCTTGCAAATTCTCCTTCGGGACTCTCAAGATCTCCTAGTTTTCTTGCAACCAATCTTTGGCCTTGGGAGCTCTGCTCTCCCCAAATGCCAAATCCACAAAAGATGGGGCATCATAGCCATACAATGCCTTGAATGGGCTCATCCTGATGGACATGTGATGAGTGGTATTGTAACAATTATCCTCGAGATGCAACCACTTTATCCATGCATGTTCTTGCCCTAACACATAGTTCCTCAAGTACCCCTCAATCCATTTCTTTACTATCTCGGTTTGCCTGTCTGTTTGGGGGTGATAGCTAGTACTGGGTGTTAACTCTATCCCGGATAACCTAAACAACTCATGCCAAAAGACGTAGAGAAACCTGCTATTCGGGTCACTGACTATGTTCCTCGAAAGACTGTGTAGTTTGAACACCTCCCTGAAGAATAGATATGCTACGTGAGATGTCTTGTACTCTGTAAGAATGGCAAAGAAGTGAGCATATTTAGTCAATTTGTCCACTACCACGTAGATACAGTCCTTGCCCTGTACCTTTGGAAACCCTGTAATGAAATCCATGGAAATGTTATCCCACTTCTGCTTCGGAATCAACAATGACTGAAGCAATCCTGCAAGATGTCTAAACTCTGACTTGTTCTGTTGGCTAGTCATGCATTTCCTCACATGACAAAGTACATCTTCCTTGAGACCCTTTAGGGAGAATCTCTCCCTCACTTGCCTGTAGGTCTTCAGATACCCCTCGTGCCCTGCCAGTGGTGCATCGTGTACTGCCCTCAAAATCTTATCCTTGAGTGTGGACTCAGGGACAAGATAGATCTTGTCTTTGTAGTAGATGATGTCATCCACTACCCTATACCTGTCATCATGAATACTACCCTCATCAGCTCACAAGCGAAGGTATTCTTGGAGTATTCCACCAAAAGAATGGACTTCCAGTCTGTTGAGATCTCTGTCATGGAGAAGGTTGCAGGTCTCCTGGATAGGGCATCCACAACTATGTTATTCTTCCCCTTTACATACTCAATGTCGAAATCATATGTATGTACCTTACCCATTTATGTTGCCTCTCATTCAAGTCTCGCTACTCCAAGAAGTATCTCAAGTTGTTGTGGTCAGTCCTAATCACAAAACATCCTCCCACCAGGTATTGTATGAACTTGGCCAGTGATTGCATGATGGCCAACATCTCCTTATCATAGATCGGATAGAACCTCTATGGCTCCCTGAGCTTCCTGCTCTAGAAATCTATCAGGTGTCAATTCTACATCAACACCGCTCATATCCCCTCACTGGATGTGTCACACTCCAAGACAAAAGGTTGTGTAAAATTTGGAAGTGCTAACACTGGGCAAGTGCTCATCACCTTCTTCATTCTGTCGAATGCTACATGTGCGTCTTCTGACCATCGAAACGCCCCTTGCTTGGTGAGGTCTATCAATAGCGCAGCCAATTGTGAAAATCCTTTCACAAAGCACCTATAATAGTTGCATATCCTGAAGAATACTCGCATCTTTGTGAGTGATCTGGGGGTGGGCCAATCTAGGATCATCGGGATCTTCTTCTGATGCACCTTTACTCCTTCAACACCAATCACGTGCCACAGATAGAGGATTTCTGCCAACCCAAACTCGGGCTTTACCTCCTTGGCAAAAAGCGACTACTCCTCCATAATGGTGAGAATCTCGTCTACATGCTTCAAATGTTCCTTCCAAGTCCTGTTGTAGATCAGAAGATCATCAAAGAACACTAGTAAGAATTTCCTCAACAGCTTGTTGAAGATGTGGTTCATACATGACTGGTAGGTAGCAAGTGTGTTAGTCAACCCGAAGGGCATGACTAGAAACTCGTAGTGCCCATGGTGACATTTGAAGGTCGTTTTGCAGATGTACTCCCTGACCCAAATATGATGATACCCCGATTGAAGATCAACCTTCAAGAAATAAACAACCCATGCAACTCATCTACCAACTCGTCAATCCTGGGTATCGGGTACCAGTTCTTGATGGTCTTCTTGTTCAACGCCCTTAATCGATGCACATCCTCATCGTGCCATCCTTCTTCTTCACCAGTACCACGAAAGAAGCGAAAGGGATAGAACTAAGCATGATGTGTCCCATCTTCAGCAACCCCTTTATGGCCTTCTCTATTTCGCCCTTGAACCTCTTTGGATCCCTGTAGGGTGTGGTGATCACGGGCTTCGACCCCTCTTCTAGCTCAATGACATGCTCAAATCCTCTATTAGGTGGTCTCCCTGCTACCAATGGTTCAAACAATCATTCATGCTTTCCAAGCAATGCCTAGATATCCGCATGGTAGTGTTGGCGATCCTATGATGGCTTCTCCATGGTGATCAAGCACTATGTTGCGCACGACACGTCCCCGTGTCTAAAAAGGGCCTCCATACGTTGGTTAGATAGGATCCTAGGGGCACTTGTCGACATACCTCTTAAGATGACTCATTGTCCACCCTTCTCCTCAAACTCCATCCTCATGTCCTGATAATTTATGCAAATATCTCCCAATGAGTACACCCATTGAACTCCTAGCACCACATGAGTATCTACTAAATCCACGACATAAAAGTCATCGGTCAATTGCCAAATGTTACTTCCAATCCCTTGATCCTCTGAGTACACGCCATGTTGTACCCATCTTCTACTACCACATTAATGAAATGTAGCATCAATGAAGTTGTGGGCGGCCCCACCATCAATCAATGTCGTAACCAGTGTTACAAGAACCGGACCGGAACCGGCAAAACCGGCCAGTCCGACCGGTTCCAAACCCTGACCGGTTCAAACCGGCCTCTCAAACCGCTTTTGACCGGTTCCGTACGGAACCGGTTTTTTTTCCTTGAACCGGTCGGTTCCGTACGGAACCGGTTTTTTTTGCTAAGGAGGCCCGCGGACGCAAAAGTAAGGTAATTTTTTTTTTTTTTAAATTAGGGTTGGGGGCATGCATGGG
>SNQJ01S0013067.1:293619-311034 GCA_010110895.2 Picea sitchensis | reverse complement strand
GAATATAACCCTTATCCATCATTTCTTTCAATTGCAATTTGAGTTCAACTAACTCAGGTGTGCTCATCCGGTAGGGTGTCCTAGACACCGACACCGCTCCTGGTGCGAGCTCTATCGAGAAGTCAATGTCTCTTCTCATAGGTAGACCTGATACCTCTTTCGGAAACACATCTATGTATTCTCTCAGGATAGGGTGATCATCAGGGCTTGGTTTATCACCTTCGATTGTTTTCAACACCTGTATTGCATATAGGGGACATCCCTTTCGACAATACTTTCTCATCTGTAGGGATGATATTTGTCTCACCGAGACCGGTTTTCGGATCCCTTGAAGGGTTATCCTTTTTCCTTCTTTGCTCACACATTCTAAGGTTTTATGGTAACAGTGCAATTTGGCTTTATGGGTGGCCAACCAGTCCATACCAATCAACAGGTCGTATGATCCCAGGGGTAATACGTTAAGGGTTGCTTGGGTGGGGAATTCACCCAACATTAACTGGCAGGTTGGTATGACCTCTGCTACCCTTCTTTTGGTGCAAGTGGCTAACTGTACCAACCACGCCTTGGTTTGTTTTTGTGGCTGTAACTTACACCTTTCAACAGCTCTAGGGGCTATATAACTCAAATTGGAACCAGGGTCAATCAAAACAGACACTAGATGGTCGAAAATCATACCTTCTATTTCCACCACTGAAGCTTGGTGGTCAGCTTGGTTATTATTCAAGGCTGCATAAATCTGCAGCACACTCCTTGCCACATCATTGACTGTGGTAGCTTCCTGAATGTTATAAACTTTTCGACTGTTATGTTGTCGGTGTGGACAGTCTCTCAGGAGATGCTCTTCTCGAAAACCCTAGCATTTTAGAGGTTCTCTCTTTGGGTTATCAGTCTTCACTGGTATAGGTCCAGAAGTTTTACTTCCGTCCATCGAGGGGAAGTTCTGCTGGAGTACACTCTGGGATGGAAAGTTCATTCTGGGGTTCTTCTTGTAGTTCTTAAATCCTGAGGATTTGATCCCCTTTTTCTGAAATCTCGAGCCAATCTTCTGTTTCCAGTCTCCACGAGACTCTGCCCGATGTCCATATTGTTCATGACAATATGTTGCTTTTCGAATAGTGTCTTCTAAGGTCTTTGGCTCGTCGAATTCGATTCGGTTCTGGTATTCCTTGGGTAGCCCACTGATGAAGCGTTGTGCCTTTGCCTTCTCTACTTTGATGTAGGGTACATATCTCAATATGCCTTCTCTGCTTTGATGTAATGTACATATCTCAATAAGTCGAGAATTTTTTTGACATATTCCTCTATAGTGATTTTTCCCAGTTTGAGTTCATAAACTCTTTAGCCTTCTCGTCGAAGCATCTTTCCGGGAAATAATTCTTCCAGAAGTACTTTTCAAATTGTTTCAAAGACAGGTCCTCCCAGGACCCTTTCATATTCTTAAGGTATTCCACCAGATGCAGCTTTTCCTTCCGTTCAGATTGAAAGTGGCCACTGGGCCTTCAAATTTCTCTCGAAAAATCATGGACTCTGAAATATTTCTTCAGTCCAGTCAGCTGCAGGTCTCGGCTTCCTCTCCCCTTCTTTGTCTCAACGCTGAAGGAGGGAGGCTCTGGCCTCTAATCTTAGATTTAAGGATCCCGGAAGTCTTTTGCTTCTTCTTCAAGTGAATAATGAATCGTCCTCATTGAAGAGCCTTCCTCGACCGCTAGCCCTTCTCTCCGCGGGAATCAACCGGGCAATCGGTCCTTTACCCTCCCAAGTGGACCTTCTTGAGGTGCTCCTCTCAAGATGGGGCTGTGGCCATTGATACCAATTCATGTTTCTGCAGATCTCTCGGTTCATGTCGTGATTTTGTCAGGAGAATGGATAAGCTCCGGGCAGTAAAATTGCATTAATTTTTGTATTGTTTCTTTTCTTGTTCTTTCATCATCCTTTCATTGTCTGGCCTTGCAGCCTTTTCAATTAACCATGACTCCTCACGCCTCTCGCTAGATCCCGAGGGGTTCCTATTGCTCTTCTTTTCGTCGACTTTTCATTCGTCTCTATTGCAGGAGCCTTCTCCCATCTCTTGTGAGTCACCATTTTCTGCGTATATAAATTCCCACGGCTGATCGTCCACTCTTGGCGTAAAGACAAACGCCGGTTGTTAGTCAAGATTTTAGATACATTTTTATAACCTGTGGATAAATTCATATTTTCACATGTATTCCCATATAATATATTTTTTTTTCATTTGGGTCTTATTCCTTATCTATCCAACCATCTCAATTACAAGAGACTCTACATGCTTTAGTAGGTAGCCATCGTGAATAATTAAAACAGTCCCGTGACACAGCTTTCATCTTGCAATCCTTCTTTCATGAGAAAACTAGATGACAACAGTTCTCTTTACATGGCTCGCGGCCTAAGCCCAAGCATGCCAGGTGTTGTAACCATGCTTCGATACCACTTTGTCACATACCCACTGATTTTTCTAGTCTTCAATCGTAATTCTAAATATCCATGGAGGTCTACCGTAGTCTTTCTCTCCGTTTCCATGTGATCAAGGGTCACTTTATCACAGCTTCAAAATGAACGCAATGGGAAATTGTATTCTCGACTTCGACGCTTAGGTAGTGTCGTAAACCGTCGCTTTTGGTGAACCGCCGGACCCCGACATGTGGCTGGGGCGCACTGCAACCACAGGGGATGAATCCAACAGCATAGAGAACAACCAATGAGAATATGCCCCGTCACATGGTTAAGTGAAGTACAGGTGGAAGAGGGGGAAATGCGACACCAGAGTCGACAGGACAGAGGGGCCCCACTTCACACGCCATTGACCATTTCGGACCCCCCATTAAAGGCAGAACGAAAAGGGGTCCGGACCACCCGGAGCATCGCGATCGCGGCCGGGACTCATCTTTGACTGCTTCAGAGTTGCGGCCCACTCGACCCCCCATTAGCGCGTAGGCAGGTCTGAATGAAACTCTCAACCGTAGATCTCGTGGGTGGACTGGCCATCCGTGATCTCGCGCATTTCTATCTTAATTGTGTGGCATTCAATTTCCAATCTTTAAAGTCGGCTATTTTCCCTACATCGATTCGCCGCGTTATGCACTCGAGATTCCCCGGCGAATCTTGTTTGTTCATCGACTTAGCCACCGCTATCATCTCATTGGGATTTGTCGGCGAAAGAGCCCGAAGTTTTGCCAACGGAATCTCCTCGATCCCCATTAAATGGTAATTCAACACGCTACCTCTTAAATCGTATAGACGGCTCACAACCGCCCGGGTTTCAATTCGAAAGTCTCGAACCTTGTTGCCGACTCCCGATCTCGCGATTCTCGATTAAACAGATCTCATGACACGCGGGTCTCCATCAACGGTTTCGATCATCCCGTAGGTTTTCACCTTGAAAATCCCCAACTCTGTCAACAAGAATCCCTCGATTCCACGATTTCGATTTCCCGAAATGGGAGATCTTACGACACGTAACCTCCGTTAATCGGACGTTTAGATCTATTCGGTTTTTCGGGCCTATACATTGAGTCTTTAACCTCGTAACTCTCGACGTATCCAACTACTGCTCTGGGTTTTTCAAATGTAGATCCGACTATTGGTTCACCCGCATCTTCCACGACTGGACGCGGAAAAGATCCATGGTCAGGACAACTTCATGGACCTTGAGATTCACGATCCCAAATTCCTCACCCATGAAGACAAAACAAAGGGGTAAGGAATTTTAACACCTTACCTTCTTCACCTACCAATCTAATCCTGGCTTGTCCATAGATTTCCATCGGAATCTCATCCATCGGTCAACACCTATCAAGGTTAAGGTACTTAACCTTCCAGCTTCCTCTTACCAAATATAACTACGAGTGACCACAGATTTCCTGATGAAATCTTATTCCTCGATTTGATACTTCATCCCATATCGCTTATCCTGCCAAGAGGGATCGCTCTCCCTGCTGGGAGTTACTAAGGTTCCTTTTGCCTTCACAACCGCCTTCCTGGTCCTTGATGGGCTTTTCAAGAAGGATATCTCTATAGAGAGATCTATTCTGGGTATTCCTGGGGATGAATAAGGGCATAGATTTTCCCAAAAGAAGACTTGAAGTCTTAATTAGATCAGTATTCATATAAATAGTTATTTATGAAGACATAAGCCATAAGTTGTCTTTCCATTATAAACATGCA
Source organism: Picea sitchensis (assembly GCA_010110895.2). Taxonomy (NCBI): domain Eukaryota; kingdom Viridiplantae; phylum Streptophyta; class Pinopsida; order Pinales; family Pinaceae; genus Picea; species Picea sitchensis. The sequence continues at coordinate 306,852 of SNQJ01S0013067.1, read as the reverse complement.
TCTTACTAGTATTGATCAAAACATCCTACAAACATTCTTACAATAAAATCTTTCATTGGCCACACAACTTATGGGCATAATCATCGAATAAATGTATATATATATATTTCTCTAAGATGCCAGAGGAAAACACTTATCAGAAATAACAGGGGTCAAGCACTGGCCGAGAGGGGTGCTTGTTTCCACCCAACCTGTAGGTTTAGCGACTCCCAAAGGATTTACCAATAGACACCCCCTAGTCAGGACCTTTCATTTATGCTATGAGACTGGCTCTGCCTCGCCAAAGGACCAGATGGCTGTTACCTCCTTCCCCTTTTCTCTCGCTATCACTCACCGTGATATTGCACGTAGTTCTCCCCTCGGGCCTCCTCCCCATCAGCTTCCACACCATCCTCTGTATTATGGTGATTTCACAGTCAAGGGCCATGGTTTCCACTGGATGGGCTGCTCCACCTCCCATCCCTCATATTAGTTCTAGGGATCCATCATCCTGCCAAACATGAAGACATTTAATTGAAGAAGGAAATGGTACCTCCTCAGCTGAAGTCCAAATACCTGTATTACCTCCCAGGAAGCAGCGTCCCTCTGTGTGTGCCTTTCACCGCCATTGTGGTCTCTTTTTTCTACACATCTCCTCTCAAGCTAGCCCTTCAAGAATTATAAATTCATAATGGTCTACATTTATTGACCTTTCCATATGTCCATTCACATCAAGCATATTCACATTCATGTGAGTTTTGCCACAAGCAGTGGCTACAATCCGAAGTATTTTACAAATCGGGGGAAATGGTGTTACAACATTATCACCAAGAGACTTCGTCCTCCCTTGAAATACAATCTTCTTTTCTTCTTATTTCCTTTGAAATTCGATTTGTATAAAAATGAATGTCTAATGATGTTATTTATACCATTTATGTCACTTCATTTTAACTTCAGTAATGACCTCACACTTTCTTATTTTGTAATTATTTCTTTTCTTTAATTATCTTCGTGGCCTACATGTACTTCCTTCTTCAATTCCACTTTGTTTACCTTCAAAATTATTTTCTCCTCAACTATGAGGATCCAAGTGATGCCATTACATACCAACTTAAACAACATGATGTATACTATCCATTCATGGGTGTTGTATATGCATGCATTGTCCTTCATGTCCAAATACCTTATCAATCTTTATGCTCCAAAACTCATACCAGGGGTTGACATCAATGACAACAACCACCTTCCAAAAAATCTCCCTTTGTCATTGATGGCAACACTATGCTCCCCTCTACTATCATGATCCCACTTCTCACCCTTTGGATATCAATGGCAAAGGTTAGATACTCCTCAAAGTTAATGAAATGTAGGCAACTCCTTCTCTTGGGGCTCTCCTAACATGTGTGACACACCTCCAATAATACTACATCCTATTTTGTCTTTGAGGCTTTTTCTTCCTTGAATCATTTTGTGTGGCTTTTGACTTCTCTCTCTTATGTTTAGATGTATATGTTCAAATTTCTTATTTTTGCACTTGCAACCAATCTTCCTTAGTTTTTTTTTCTGATTTTACATTTTCTGGAATCAAACGTAGAGTGTATCCTTGATCACACATTTTACTAAGACTGAGTAGATTATGATTCAAGCCTTCAACCAATAGAACATTCTCATACATTTTTTTCTTCCAAGTTCTTCACTACGCCTTCTCCAAGTATTTTGCAGATGAGTCATCTCTAAATGCAACATTGGCACCCTTTCTCTTCAAGTCAAAGGACCTGTCTTAATCCCCATTCATGTGTGAAGAACATCCCCTGCCTATGTACCATTCATCTTCTTCTTACATTATCTTCAATGCACACACCAAAATCTTCATTGTTTGAATCTCTTTCCTTCTCCATACAATTGTTGGGCATATAGGGACATCTTTCATTCATATCCAGAATCTCAAGCTTATGGTGTGACTAAGATACTTACATTTGTAGCATGCAATATTTTTGTCCATCAATGGGGAAAATGAATTATAAATTCCCATTGACAAATCCACAATTATTTCCATATCTTCATTTACACCATTCATGTTTCTTGTGTATGTGTTCCTTTCATCGATTCTCGCACTAATTGTTCATAGTCCGTACTTGGTAAGTATAACAATGACCAAGAAAGAAATTTTGATACCTTGGAGTAAGTGGGCTTCTTTAGATGTGTCTATCTGTTCATGATTTATTCTTTTCCTCAGAAGTTTCCTTCATATTGATTGGAATCTTCTTGATTCTTGAAGGTAGGGTCTTCGATATCTTACTCCATGGTAATCATTCATTCTTTCAGACCAGTCCACTTCTCATCAATTGTCTCAGCAGCTCTTTTCTTCAACCTTCTTGTTGGTATTTTCATCTCTTGTATGAGTTTTACCCATGCACCAAGATGTGTCTTTAAGCACCTGAGAGCTCTTTAAGCCTTCCCTCAATGAGACAACTCTTGTCTGCTCTCACAACCTCTTCTTTCTTCATCATTTGGACATCTCTACTCTCTATTCCCTTCTCTCAAGTAGAGTTTTCAAGGAATGATTTCTTCTCTTAGTTTCTCAAAGTATCCTAATTGTTTCTTCAAGCTTACAAACTATCTTTCACAACTACCCACCATCATATTTTCTTTGCATGTCTTTGAGTTTGTTACTTCAATCCTAACATGCTTCAATTTTTTAATATTCTTATCTTCTCCTTGTTGAATAATTTTTCTTCATGATTTTCTCTCTTCTCATTGGAATTTCTTCTTCTTCTAATTGCCATTTTCAATCCTTAGGACATTCAAATTTAACATGATCTACTCCTTCACAATTAAATGCCTTGCTTCTTCCCCTACATAAAGGTATTGTAGCTTGCCCCAAATATCTTTTGATGATGCACACGATCCCACCTTGGATTTCATTGAATTGCCAATCCATCCAGATGGTATCTATTGTCAATTTTTAGTTCCTTTTTGCTTCCTTCGAAGCCTAGTCTTTGTTTTCTTCGAAGCATTGTATCCTCAAGCAACCGAGAACCAAACATCAACCCCAAGATATTTCAAGTAATAGAATGGAAACTTACTTAACTCCAGTATTCAAAAATTGCTTCCATCAAATGTAGTGGAATCCAGTTTGCATTTCCTTGTCTTCCATTTTCTTAGGATCTCCTTCCAAGTTGGTTGTAAGGAATCAGATAGAAGGTAACCCACTCAGATACCAATTGTTGATCAGAGGGGGGTGAATAAGTATCGTGTACACAAACCTTTCAACTTATACTTAAAACCATCTAATTATATTCAATAAGAAATGAACAATAGTATAAGAGTTACAACTACACCACAATACATCAGTACAATATATGAGAAATAATCAATAGTTATTGTTCAAGGGAAGTAATGACTTCCAAAGGTAGCTACAACTTCCAAATGTAAAGGAGGGATGTTCTCCAAGTGGAAGATACAATCCCCCAATATAAAGAGAGAGCTGGAACTCTCCGCCCTTGCCCCTTCCTTCCCACCCAAGCAAGAATATATGAGAGATAATAAAACTTTACATTAAATCATCAACACCAACCAATATAGAACACGATAATGTTTCATGAGACTTCTTCAAATTCAACGATTCTTCAGTTCTTGGAATACTATGATCCTATATATAATAATACTCAATGTATTCTCTCAACTCCCCTACTTTTTCACTCCCTTGAATCCTCCCCAAAAGAGTTATAGAAAGAATGTAGGTAGACTTTATTCAATTCCTCCGTCTATTCAGAGAGTCCCTGCAAAAGCATAATGCCACGTGCTCAACAATTAACATCTGATTCTGAAACTTACATAAAAGAAATTACAATCCATACTCTTTTCCAATGAAATTTGTCCCACTTCATTTTGGATTCTCGATGAAGAAGGTAGGATTGTTTTACTGAACACATGTTTGCTGACTAGCTTCGTGACTAGTCACAAACCCTATCTCTCCAATGTGTAATTCCATAATTATAAAGTGAATCAAGAGCTGAAAATTTTATCAGAGGTACCTTGATATGTCTTTATTCACTATAATACCATGTATGCATTTCACCATCTGAATCATTCTAGGAAAGTTATAGTAAAATGGTAAGATGACCTAAAATAACATACCTTTTAGAACACATCACCAAAGACTTAATCCTCCCTTGAACCGCCTCTTTTCATTATTTCCCCTCTAAAATTCGATTTGTATATAAAATGAATGTTCCACGATGTTTATTTATACCATTTATGTCACTTCATTTTAACATTAGTCGACCACACTTTCTTATTTGTAATTATTTTCTTTTAATTATCTTCGTGGCCTAAGCATGTACTTCCTTCTTCAATCTACTTTGTCATCTAAATATTCATTTCTCCCTCAACCATGAGGGATCCACGACGTGACACATACCACCTAAAACAACATGATGTATATTATCCATTTCATGGGTGTTGTATGCTTTACGTGCATTGTCCTTCTTCATGTCCAAATACCTTTTATCAATCTTGGCGGGTCCAAACCTATGACTAGGTTGACATCACGACAACAACCAATCTTCCAACATGTAAGACTTGCCTTGAGTGCATCATCAATTGGTTCTTTGAGATACCGATGGCGTGCTTATATTATCACAATAGATTGAATGGGCTCGCTGGTACTCAACCTGTATATATGTCAAGTTTGTTTCATCCATAGAACCTGAGTACAACATCCTCACAAGTAATATACTCTGGCTTTCCCCAACTGTAGATAGCATATTGATGGATTGTTTCTTTTCTTAGCTAAGATACTGATAAAACACCTCCAAGTATAACGCTACCTAATCAGGTTTACTCCACAATAATGCAACCTTGCTCAACCTAAGACCGTAAGCAATAAGTGATAGATCATTTACTTTTGGATACCATAATCCAAATTTTTATGTTCCTTTGAGATATCTCGGAAATTTCTTTCACCGAGTATAATACATGTGATTATTTTGGTGTTGATTGAAATCGTTCCACCTCGCCCAATCGGTGTCTAGATTATATCTAGTCTAGATGTTGTCACATATAGTAAGCACAATCATTGACCTCAGATTGTCTCCGTCCGTAGAGTTTGAATCACCATCTTGATCAACTTGTAACCGTTTGTATAGGAGTAGTAATTATTTGTACCTTCCATTTCCTTAACCTCTTTAACAATTTTTGATATAATTTAGTTTTGAGACATAAAAATTCTTATGTTTTGATGTATCAAGACCCAGAAGGATAGCCCAAGTGCAATGATATTTCAAATTCATTCTGCATTTATTTTGCAAATTTTTGGCTCATCTTGTGATCATCACTTCCAAAAATAAAAATCATCAATATAAATTTCACTAATAAATACCATCTTTGAGTTACCTTGATGTAGAGGTTGTTGTTCCACTTCCTTTGTTTAAACCTTTTGCTTGTTAGATATTTATCCTTAGCCTAGTACCATTAGGAACCATTTGTTCAATGTAGATTTCTTATTCAATTTCTCAAGAAAGTTGATTTCACGTCCATCTATGTCCATATTGTTCAAGACTCCGCTACATAACTGTCCATAATTTGACTCATATGTCATTGTATTATAATGAAGTACTACTACAACCGATTAATCTATCAAAATGTACTCATGCTAACTAACTGCACCGGACCTACCTACTCAAATTTCAAGTAAGTTGCTCAAATGATGCTCCCTCTAGTCTGCCTCTAACTACCACATAGACTTCCGCCTATTATTTTATATTATCTCAAGTGTTCTAAGTTGGGTGGCTCAGAATAATTCATGCTCTCATGTGTATTCATCATTATCTTCATTGGTACTTGAATTCTTTCTTATGTTCCAAGGGATTCATCTTTCACTAGAATGCCTAAAAGTACAATCTATTGAACATGTTCCTTATTTATATGTCCTTTTTAGTTATTTTCCAAACCTTTTTTTTTTTTTTTTTTTTTTTTTTTTTTTTTTTTTTTTTTTTTTTTTCTTCTTCTCTTTTTATTGTCAATCTTGTGTTCTCTGGTACCTGTTCTTTTTTCACATGTTCTTTGTTTTTTCTATCCATACTTTCTTATATATGATATCGTTCTCTTCATGGAAGTATCGATCATGTTTCTACAATCACTAGATATGTGTTCATAGTTATGACGTTTGTAACAATCAATGTTGGCATGGTGCCACATGTATTACCTCTTGCTTTGAACATTTCTTTTATAATGCAATATGCAACCCTATATCCAAAATTAGTACAATAATAAAAATAATGACCATAAAATAAATTTTCATACTGAGAATGATCTTTTGGTGTGTAGTCCTTCCTCAATTTTACCTGACGATTATGGATTGAAGTTTCTTTGGTGGCTTTGAACATGATGGTCTCTGAAGATGTATCTTCATAATAGTCTTCTTAGATTTTGCTGACCATGACTCCTTGAGAGTAATTTCTCATACCATTTCATTTTCTTTCATTCTTCTTTTCTAGCAACCTAGAGTGTTTCTTTTCATTCTCTATAACTGATGCAAATGCCTTCAACATTCTTGTTGAGATTGACGATTTCACTTCTCAATGTGACAATTGTTTCTTCAAGCTCTCAACCTCTTTCTTTTTTCTTTCATTATCCTAGAAACTTCATGACTTCTTTCTCGTTCTTTGTTTCTTCAAGGTGAATTTTTAATGTAATTATTTTCTTTTCCAAGTACTTTTTCATCTTGACCAAACTCTCAAGCTGGGCTTAGATCGCTAGTTCCTTCCCTAAGATAACTCACACAATATCTTCTCTCTCACCTCTATGCTTCTTCCCTTCCAGATGCTGCCTTAAATATTGTTTTTTTTTGATACTCAAAATTTTCTTCAATCTTTCTTCTAGCCTCAGCCTCCCAAGTTCTTGATGACTCTGCCGGGCTTTCAAATGTGAAACTTTCCTTTTTTTCATATCAATTACTCTTTGAGGACGTTTTGTTCTTAGTTCATCTGGGGCACTAACTCACCCCGCTTCATAATTTTCACTAGTTTTTCCTGGCTCCCATTTCAAGAGACTCTATTTTCAAATGTCCCTGCTTTTCACAATTAAATCAAAACAACATACTGGGCATTATGTACCCTTCACCTCTCTCTGGACTGCTTGGACATGGTGAACATAATTCTTCTGATCTGTATCAAGACATGCATTTTCCTGAATTTATGGGTGGTGAAGAATATATACATGTAACTTATCCCAAAGTTTTGCTGGGATGAACATTTTACTCAACCTTTCTCTTAATCGTAATTAGTAATCCTTTCCCGTGATGAAGCATTGTTATTTTGTTATTTTTCTCTTCAATCTCTCATTTCAGCCTTTCCCTTTTGAACCACATACCATAAAATACAAAAAGGGGAAGTTGATGCTTCCAATGAATGTGTGTAATTCTTAAAGACAAGAATTGATAATTCTGTGCTTACAACCTAAGGAAAGCACATAACCCCACCTCTTTGTCTACAAACTGTAAAAGAGACTACAACCCTCCTATGTTCTCTTCTCTGCCTACAACAAGAAGGTGGTTGCCAAACTACATGTCTTGCCCGTCCAACCACCCTGTAAAATAAAAGAATGATGTAATCATTGTCACACTATCACTGAGATATATTGTTGTAAACATATACCAATCAATTAATCAACCCATGCTATAAACAAGTGCATCAACCATGCACCAAATCCCATATACCTAAACAACTTGTAATTAATAGTAGTACTATAAACAAAGTGTATCAACTAGTAACTAAATATGTACCTAAACAATCCTATAATTTTAGTTATATTTATAAACAGGCATCACTATGCACCAATTGTATATCAACCTTGCATTATCAACGAAAATGCCACCAGTAACCCAAATATGTACCAATCTCATGCATCAAATGTTTGGGGAACTATAGTGTGACTCATCAAGATGTACCCAACATCATCAACTAGTTAACTCCCATGTGCACTAACTCATCAACTATTTGTCTCATCCATGTACCAAACATGTACCTCTCAACTAAATACTCAAATAATACTAAATACTATAATATAACCATCACAATTTTTCTAGTAATACATCACACTATCTATAACCAAATACCATAAACTATTACATAAAACCATGTGCCACAACCTCGTTGTTATACAACTTCTATATGTACCAATAACTTCAAGAATATACCTCAACCAAAAGCCCTTATCAATTTCATCATCCAAATCTGATTTTGTAACTCTATAACAGCACTGTGTATATGATCAAGCATACCTACAACCTTCCTTGAATAAGAGACTAGCATTTTCATCAAATTTTACTTTTGTCTCACATTACTAGTTTTGGAAAAGTCAACAACCATAACTTGAAGCAATCATAACTATTTACATGTATTAAATAAAGATCCTAAAATGCCACACCTTCAACGCTTTTATGCAATCTTCGTGCTTCACTACTCTGTGATCCTCTCGTAAAATTATTTATAGCAAAAATACCACACCTATTGAATTATGACTTTATTCTAGAGAGTTAACTTGTAGAGTGTGCCCCTCACATAATATTTGTTGTATGGATATGAACACAATAATACTCACAAACCCATTCATAACCAATTCACTTTGGTTCACTAATTTGGATATGTTATGAATAAGTTAGCATTTTTCTTTTACCAAATAAATATTTTAGACTAGTTTTAGGACTAGAAATACTGTAAACCCCTATTTTCCACACCTGAGTGTAACTCCAAATAAACAACCCACAGTTAGAATTTCCTGGACATACAACTACTTGATATATTTCCTCAACGTTCCCCAATTTCAATTTTTCCTGGCCCTAATCATTCTTAAAAAAAAAAAATAAAAAAAAAAAAAATGGTGAGATGACCTATAAATAACATACCCTAAAACATCATCAAAGTAATTTAACCTCCCTTGAATTTCTGCAGCCTTTTTACTTCACCTTCCTCTGTATTTCGGCTTAGATATCCTTTTATTATCTTAGTCACTTCCTATATAGATATCTCAATATTCTCAAGTGTGATTAAAATGAGAGACCCCTACCTCTTATTTATACTCTCTCATGTAACTCCCAAGCCACCTTCTAACCATCTTAACCCATCTTCCTCCTCTCCATTTTAGGGGCCAACCTTTAACTTCCCCAACTACTTGTCCAATTCTTAGTAATTTCCTTCTATTAAATTTATTATTTAAATAATTTATTTTGTATCCACTTTCAATTTTAGTACACTCATCAATTTCACTTTATTTAAATTACCTTCTAAACCATCTTAACCTGGCTTTCCTTATTTTTGGGGCTGAACCCAATTTCCCCCAACCACCACTCTGTTCACTTTAGTAATTTCTCCACAATCCCATTATTTAAATAATTTATTTTGTATCCACTTTGATTTATAGTACACCTTACTTCACTTCACTTTTTATTATTTAAATAATTTTTCTTTGGTATCTTTGCAACCACTTTGACTACTTTGACCTTTTGGGGCTTCTAGATGACTCATGAGGGTTCTCCAACTTCACATGGCCATAACTCTCTAACCGTGAGGAGTTATGTGACGTTCCACATACCACCGGAAATGACATGACATGTATTATCCATCTAAAATAGTCTTACCTTCATAAATATTAAAACTCATACCATTATACATCAAACAAACTTGGGTCCATTACCCAAACCTTTGTGCTACCAGAATTTACTACCAAACTTTCTTCAAGGGTTGACATCAATGACAACCAACCCAAATAATCAACATGGCCTTCATCAAGTTTAGGATATGGGTCACACTTGTCCCTCCCATACTTATCTGAGTGGTTAATTCCACAAATTTATGCCACAACCTCTCTTTGCATGAGAAAGATTACTACATGTGCTACTACACATCATGTATGCCTGAATCATAGGGATTACAACAACATGGGGACAACACCCTACCTACGATGAGGTAGAACAAATAGAACCAAGACTCTGAGGTGTTAGACACTACCAATCATGCACCTCACTACAACATTTAACTAGAACCATTACATTCCTACTGCTATCAACATTGTTTCTCCCTGAAATTATGATTCTACATATCACAAATTTGAATTGTCATATATGTTACCAACTAGAAAGAAATCATACCTTTGGAACAAAAATTGTTACATAGATTGAATAAATCATAACCCTATGGAGATGATTCCATCTACTGAGACACCTAGGTACCAAACCACGGTACTCGCTAGTTCTCTAGGACAATACTCTAGATACATGGTTTATCTATATCAATCCAACACAGTGGTATGCCCATGCACCATGTAATGATGACAATCTAACAAATAACTATGAGATACTTCCTTCTACAATAAACACACTTAATTGTGGCCACACATGGCTACAAATGATTAGCAAGAGAACATGACACACATGATAGGAATACCATCTTCCTCCTCTAGAATCAAACATATACTTAACATCTTCATCTTTGACATCTTGGTTTTGTGTTTGTCTTGGATCTCCATGCTTTACCTTGTTAGAGTAGTCAATTATAACAACTACTGCCCTTACATATTAAATTGACTAGGTTTAATATGTGTCTTCTAACACCAATACATTTTTATCACCTTTACAATCAATGTGAACCATCATAACATCCATCACTTTGATGATAACCAAAACCTTTACAATATTTTTCAAGAACTCGAGACTTTGATGCCTCTTGCAATTGGTGACTTATTAACATAAAAAAGAAACATATTCATTTGGAACATATATATCAGATCTCCTCGGAACCAGATCTTCCAACATCATACAAAGCGAAACAACAACTCAGAAATCCTGCTCTCGATAAGGCATTGCACTGTTTGAATCGGCTCCAACAAGTTCTCTTGTAGCAACACTCTTCCACCAGTGACATATCTTCCTACACAATTAATCACACATTATCTCTACCCTACTCCCATGCCTAAGCCTACACAAGACTACATCCTCATGACTCTCATCTTCATAAGCTCTCCCATGAGGGAGTCACACCTAGTCTCGCTCTAATACCAAATTAGACATTTGGAGGACCATATGTGAGAGAGAGAGAGAGAGAGAGAGAGAGAGAGAGAGAGAGAGGATATTACTTCTTGTATATTGCATTAGTGAACATATATATTTATACAATATTGAGCATAACTCAACCATTGATCTTGCTCAAAGATCAAGGGCTCTTATTCAATGTATCCATTATCACAATCTAATTTATCCTTATCTCCTTATCTTCTTGAGCCATGCACTCAATTATTTATTTGGCTTGAAGTGCATCACTTATCTCTAACTTACTCACATAGGTCATCTCATAGCAGGTCATGGGCTCCATGATTAACATGTATGAGTTAATTATATTTTAACAAAAAAATAACTAACCTTGTGTATTAGATAGAATTGCCATAAATACAAGTAAACTTTGATGTTTTACAATATTCTGTTAAGTGCCGATACCATATCTGCAAATATACTTCAATAAGACCAAGAATAAATCATAAACCATTCACCATAACATGAACACAAGAATATAGAGAAAACCCTTGAGGTAGGGTAACACCATACATTAATCCTTATGGAAGGACAAAACTCCTCAAGCAATCCTTGCTTGTACAGTCACAATATTATTCACTATGTTTCATTACATTGCTTACACTTCTTTATATAGCTCTCCCTATCTCCTAGGAACCTTCTAGAGAGCTTTATCACATTTATTGCATCCAACTACCATAGTGGGCCTTTATTAATATAGTGGACCTAGTCCACCTTACATTGAATGAGCACATTCTCATATATTAAATGACTTCCACTAATAACACATAACTACATTCTCATTTGGTACCTCTCTAGGTACCCCATATTACCTCCCTAGGTATACTACATTCCATCCCCCTTCACATGTTTCGTCCTTGAAACATGAAAATAAACCATACAATATGACCGACTAAGCAATGGAGCCAAATGGTACCAAGTACGGCCATCCATCCATCCCAATGGAAGTCGAACATGATGTCTATCTGCTACCTTGCCACCCTGATCTTGATTTGCATCATGCCGGGGTGGCCATGGGATTGTTTCTGTATCTTGAGCTCTTCCCATAGTGCCGGAAGTCCTCCATGCACCTCTTGATTGGTTTCCTGTCTGGTGCCCTACTAGTGCATAAATGTGTTGATGCACACACCCTTGCCTTGATGACTTTTGTGTCTCTACACAACTGTAGGAATTTGTTATTTTTTCTTCAAATCTGCAACACTTTGTGTCTTTGAGTCAATGACCTCCTTAGCTTCCTAATTATGTCATTCTTGTAGTTTTGCTTCATCTCCTTCTATAGACTCTGCCTTTGATTCAACTTCAGACTGGGCAATAACTTCTTTGCTAGCTTCGATGGCTCCATCTTTCTTACTAAGAGACACATCTTGCAATGCGATTTTCTTTTTCTTGTACCACAACTTTAAAAACTTATTTTGCACATTAATATTAATGGTACCCACTGATTCTATCCAAGGATATCCCAAAACAATATCCACTTCATCCATATCTATAGCATAAAAATATAAATGCAACACATATTTATCCATGGTAATCTTCAAATCTTTAAAAATTTGAACATTTTCACCCTCAACCTATGTGCTTTGAATATTATTTACTCGAACTTGCAATCTATTAACCAACTGAACATTGATAAAATTATGCATGCAACTAGGGTTAATAGAAACAATTATATTTTCTTTATGAATACAACCATGAACATGTAATATAGATTTGTCACATGAAAATAAACTCTTGGTTCTTTCTGTATCCTTATTTTCTCCATGAGACCACTTGTATAACAATAGTTTTTCAAATTATCCATTGGAGAGTGTCATCATCTCCTTATAATCAAGCGATTTCCACCAAATGACAGCATCACCTTGCAATTTGAGATCTATCCAATGGGGCCAATTCTCTTCCCATGCTAACTTTCTTTCTTTAATGAATGCTTCAATACTAGGGCCATCACATTTCCATGTAAAATACATTTTTTTTTCAGAGAAAAAAAAAGAGGGCCGCGACATTCCAGAAAATTTCGGTATATTTCTGTGCGAATTTTGTAGAAATGGGGTGTATATTTGAGTTCCTCTCAGAAAAACACCCAATTTAAAAAACCAAAAACGTCTGAAACAGAGTTCGGGAAGTCAAGATATTGAAGTTTTAAAATCTGCAATTTTCAGGGTTTTTTT
>SNQJ01S0013067.1:277986-291488 GCA_010110895.2 Picea sitchensis | reverse complement strand
AACACAATTTCTTATGGTTAAAACATTTCAATGTGCTCTTCAGTGTGAGGGAGATGTAATTCCTAACTTTAGATCTATTGTGCACGGAAAAAACGTTGATAAAATACTAATAATATAATTAAGAAAATTTTCTATAAATAGTCTCATCTTCATTAAAAACTATAATCATTAGATTTGTTAAATCTTATACAACATTAATTATTTTATTATATAATATAATATTTATTAAATAATAAAAAAATACACACCTTAAATATCAAAAGATTTTTCATAAATGTAAATAGAGTTTTGATATTTTACAATATTCTATTAAAAAAAACTAATTATATCAAGATTCCATAACCTACATTCATGACAATTCTATTTATGTAGCAATTAAGATTTGCTCTTAAAAAATCCATTTACTTTTTCTCATAATATAATATAGCGAGAGTAGTGTAATTAGAAAAGTTCGTCATAAGTGGTCTCACTATCCATTTAATTTTTCTCATAATAGAGCGAGAGTAGTGTAATTAGAAAAGTTCTTCATAAGTGGTCTAGCCATCATTTGAAAATATGGCCTTTAGATTTGCTAAATCTTCATGAATATGGCCTTTAGATTTGCTAAATCTTCATGCATTTCCTTGATGCTTTAGCCACCAATTGGTTAAAATCTTGTCACGTGTTCATGAGCAAGATCGTTTTTGAAGTAGACTTTTATATTTAATTTTTTGCTGTGTTTTTTGAATTTCCCTAGACGAGATTGCACAAGGAGTTTTAGCTTTAGGCTTAGGTTTTATAGAATTGTCATTATTTTTTTTTTCAAACATAAAATTCATCATTATATTTTGTAATATAATATTGTATGGATACCACAAAATCCATATTTTTCCTTAAGAGTAGATAAGCCTCAGTCCCTTAGCTCCTTAAAAAACATCAAACAGGCTATACTGAAATCAATCATTACAAAAAAGTTACTACAGTGTCACTATCATCCATTTTGATCGACTGATAAGTAATTATACAAAAATAAGAAACTCCATCTCTAATGGAAATGACAAAAACAACTCACAAATGAGTTTGATACTTCTTTGTTGTTCTAAAAAAACTTAAGAAAAAGAGTCGGTCCCTCGTGATCATCTATCCATTGATTATAGATTATTTTCCCTTCCTGCTTCTGTAGTGATTTCTTTGAAAGATAGTCAGCCTCCATGTTTGATTCTTGATAAATATGTGTGTAGATGATTGAAGAAAAGGCATTGTTGAGTTCTCTGATCCTGTCTTTCCAACATTCTAAAGCATTTACTTGCAAATTCCCTTTGTTGTTTAGCCAGTCGATTATGATTCTGGAGTCTCCAAGTACCTGCAAATCAACAATATTAATCATTGTTGTTAGTGTGACAGTGGCCCAGACTCCAAGTAGTTCCGCTCTTGTATTGGTGCCTGCACCACAATTGAAAGTCCATGTATACATTGTATTCTCATCGGTCTTAATCAAACCTCCTGCTCCACTCTATTGTCCATTTTTTTGGGCTGCTCCGTCAAACCAGCCTGATGTCACCCAATCTTGTGAGGAAGTCTTTTTGGGTCTATGGGGTGGCACTTTTTGTGTAATCATTAAACTTTTCATACCTCCAAAGGTCTTGTACAATATAGTGTTGATAGAAGGGCTCCCATTTTCGAAGATTGTCCTATTGCGTTCCAACGAAATGTGCCAGCTAACAAGGCAAGGCAAAGTTGAATACTTAGACTCCTTCTTTTCCCAACAATCGAAACATTCACTTATAGAGTTCCCCTCCCATAAGGTCTTTAATTTAAGCCCTCTTAAAATTTTGTGCTATATTTGTTGGGTAAAATAACATTTTACCAAAAGATGATTAATTGTTTCAGAATCCTTTAGACATAAATGACAAATGTTAGGGCTTTCCCAACCTCGACTTTGTAAATTATCCCAGGTAAGTATTTTGTTTTCCGCTGCTAACCAAATAAAATTTTTAATTTTTAGAGCAAGATTCCAGTTCCATATGTTTCTCCTACATCCTGTAATTTTCTGTTGCCAGATTTTTGAAGCTATAGCCCGATATATATTTTTAACATAAATTGTCCTTGACTTATCACCCCCATTCCATTGTAGTTCATCATTAATGTCGTGTCGTTGGATCCCCGACCCAACTAAATCCCAGCAAAAGCGATCCCATTCAACTGCCAAATGTCCTCTGAGGCCAAGATCTGTACTCTCTTTCCACTGTGAAAATATGGTCTCTAGTTGAATGTCTCCTCTAGCCTGAAAGAGGTAGCTTATATTCCTTTGTTTTAAAGAAAATAGAAGTTCTTGTGACAGGAGAGAGGATTTCCCCATTCCCAGGATCAAGTCCTTTCCTAAAAGGACCGAATGACCAGATCCAGGCTTCCAACTTAGCCAATGTGTAATAATATGCAAGTATTTTAGCATATTTTTCCAAATTTGTGAGGCATTAATCGTTCTATATGAAGCCAACCTGAGCCAGGTAGCTACCGAGCAGTGAGGAAGGTATTTGTCCTTTATGACTTTGTGCCATATCCCATCCTTTATCATAACAGGCCATAGAGAGTTTTTCGCCATCGCTTTATTAAATAAGAAAATGTTCCGCAAATCCCAACCTCCTAAAATCTTTGGTCTAGCAATAAAATCCCAACTACAGAGGTGTATGTGTTGCTTTTCACTACATCCCGACCAAAGGAAGGAAAATATTAGTTGTCTAATATTGTTGAGAATTGAAACAGGGATGGTAGCCAGAGCTATCCAAAACATTGATTGACTTTCTAAAACAAATTTTATCAACACTAATCGCCCACCTAACGAAATCCATCTATTACACCAGTGACCAATCTTTTTTTCATATTTTGCAACCAACCACCTCCAGTCTTCAGCCTTATAACTACCAGTCTTGAGAAAATAACCTAGATATCTAAAACCTTCGGAGAGTTCAATAAAGTTGAAAGAGAAAGAAACTTTAAATTTTTCTAAGTCTTCCCCTTGAAGACCCAAATAATGAAAGGTGGACTTTGTTATGTTTACCTTCATACCCGACGCTCTGCAAAAGATCTTTAAGATAATTTAAATCTCCCTCCATTCCTTAAGTGTAGCTTTTGTCATTATAAGAACATCATCCACAAAGAAAAGATGGAGGATCTTTACTAATCTTGAGACCTTCACACCAGTTAACTTCCCATCAGCCTGGGTTTTCTTTAGAAGCAAACTAAAACCTTCCATCACTAAAATGAACAATAATGGGGAAAGGGAACATCCTTGTCTCAATCCTTTGCCACTATAGAAGAATGAGGTAGTATCCCCATTGATCAGAACCACAATAGTTTCACTAGACACACAACCCATTATCCACTTGGTGGCCGAAAGACCAAAACCTGTTTGTAATAAGTTCAATGTTAAAAAATCCCAGTTAATACAATCATAAGCTTTTTTTAGGTCGAGTTTCAAAATTATAGCCTTCAAATTTTTCAACTTAATGCTATGTAAGCATTCCTTGGTTGTACCAATGGCATCCAGAATCTGTTGCCCTTTTAAAAAACCCAATTGTTCACCATATATAGTCCGAGAGAGAATAGGTTTGATCATATTCACTACAATTTTTGAAATAATATTGTAACACATATTACACAATGCTATGGGTTTGAAGTCTCCAAATATGGTTGGTTTGTTGGCTTTGGGTATGAGAGCCAAAAAAAGTCGAATTAATGGTTCTAACCACTTCACCTCTGATCCTAGAGTCCTCAACCACCTCTAATAGCTCATCCCCAACCAAATCGAAGAAGTGAATGAAGAACTCAATCGTCCAACCGTCAAGTCCCCGACTTTTGTCCTTTTCAAATGCTTTGAGAACTTCCCATAACTCCTCCTTAGTACAAGGTCTTTCAAGAAGTATATTTTCCTCCTCCTCGATTAATTGGGAGTATTGACTGACTACAAAAACCTGATCAATAGTATTTGGTTGGCTTAAATCCTCGAAGAATCTTTTGTAAAAACTTTAAGCCTCTTTTTTAAGATCCTCTTGTCCAGTTAGAACCTCCCCATCTTCAGTGGCCACTTCCGATATATGTTTGTTGTTCCTTCTGAAACTAGTAGAATGATGAAAACAAATGTATTTTGGTCTCCTCTTTCTATACAAATTGCTTTGGTCCTCTGTCTCCATAGCTCCTCTTCTGCCAGAATTAATCTATTATGTCCTTCCTCTAAGGTCTTTATGTTATTGTCTATATCTTTTCTACTCGCCCCCCTTGATATCTCCTTATACGAGGCCTGGAGATCCTCATCCAGCTGTTCTAATCTTATGTTTTTTTGCAATCTCTGTTGCTTTGCCCAATTTTTGACCCTTTGTTTCAAATATTTCAATTTCCACACTAGTCTTCTTTGTATACCTGTTTCTTGTAAGAAGAGTTGGTCATTCCATACTTCATGGACAATTTGTGAAAAATCGGTTTCCTTCAGCCACGTCGGATTTAATTTAAACAGGTATGCTGACAAATGAGTTGTAGTTTCTAATTGTAGGATAACAGGTGCATGATCTGAAAGGAAAGGATATGTGACCCAAGACCT
This sequence comes from Picea sitchensis, assembly GCA_010110895.2. Classification (NCBI taxonomy): domain Eukaryota; kingdom Viridiplantae; phylum Streptophyta; class Pinopsida; order Pinales; family Pinaceae; genus Picea; species Picea sitchensis. The sequence continues at coordinate 286,915 of SNQJ01S0013067.1, read as the reverse complement.
ATACCTCCCCGAAAGGTTCACTAGATCTTTTGATAAAAAAACTCGATCCAGCCCTTTTGAGATACTCTCAGATTTCGATCTTCCATTTCGCCACGTAGGGGCTACTTTCTCAGGTAAAATATCAACAAGTTTATTTCTTTGAAAAATAGCTTTAAAATACCCTGTCAATTGGTCTTGATGTGTTGTATCACCCCATACCTCATCATTGTTTAACGTGAAGTTAAAGTCCCCTGCTACTATGATATTTGTACCAGCTAGCAAGCCCTTATCAGATACCTTGTCCCAAAAGGATATTATGTCTAAGAAAGGACCATAAATGTTTAAAAGGGATAACTGCCTTTTATTTTCACAATATGTACCTGTCAATAGAATACCACCACAGCTTAGGAAAGGAACCAGATCAAACTTAAAAGGATCCCGGGTCACCAATAGGCCCTCAGGCTTGCCAACTAAATTAACCACACAAACTAACCATGAAGCTTGAAAGGCATTTATGAATAACCGAGCCCTCTTCTCATCAACCAAAGTTTCTTGAAGAAAAATAATATCAGGTAAAGTCCTATCTAGCAGACAACACATGGAAGCATATTTTAGGGCGCCCCCCACCCTTCTGATGTTTATGGAGATCATGATCATGATTTTTCCCTGGCTATGGCTTTCATGCCTCTAAGCGCCCCATTATCAGTGATGTTGGTGGTAGGTATTACAAGATTAGTAAAAATCGAAAATGATTTTTTTCGGACATTCCTGGTTTTAATAGGAGATATCTCCAAGCCCAAACCCGTTGACCAGATGAATTCCTTCCCAAGAACCTCCCAAGACCTATCACACATGTCCTTTGCTCCAACCGATGCCTCTCTTCTAAAAATCATCCTCCCCTGACAAGTGGGAATAGGCGTCGATGACATCGTCTCTCTATAAGTAGGAACCAAAGTATCCAGGATAGCTCCCAACGAGCTTTATCCTAGATCTGATTCCATTAAACCAGGTTGGGCATCACTTTGATCCACACGTTCACTAGAAAAGTTCCTTACAACACTGGCATCCGCTAGCCCTTCTGAATAAATAACTAGTAAATCAGTGAAGACCCCTCCAGGTTCAAATGACTTTCCCCTTAATTCTCGGGAGTCCACCAACACTAACTTGGTAGTATTATGAACTCCCCCCTACCCTGAGAAGGAGACTCCTTACCAGATGAACCCACACCAACATGGTCTGATAAAACTTCACAAGGAGAAGCCTGAGAGTTCCCCAATTCCAATACAGTAGCAGAGTCCAGAGCATCATGCTCCCAGGTAGACAATGAAAAAAAGAGAGAGGGATGGAATGATTTCAGCTTACCCGACACAATATCCATATTCATTGTCGGTCTTTCCTCCCCCACTGTAGGGAAGTAGTCTTCATAATCATGTGAATCCACTCCCGGTGTGTCTTCTCATGTTGATTTCCTGAGCATGCATACTTCAGAATCCTCGTCCTCCACCACGCCTAAGCAGTCCCTTCTCAAATGTCCAGTCCTTCGACAAGTAGATAATCTAAAAGGTATACCGAGGTAATCCAGTCTTTGAGTCATTGTATGACCCCTCCATTCTATCTCTAGGGACTACATTAAACCTGGGCGAATATCCATCTCCACTAATACCTTTCCTAATATTATGTCTGGTGCCCTTAAGGAGTGTTCATCGAGATGTATAAACCAACCAAGATCATTGCCTATGGATTCCAACACCTTTGCTTTCCAAATATGTAGTGGAATCCCTGGTAACAAGACCCACAGGTGACAGAACTGAAAATAATTAGTTGAAGGGTCAAAACTTACCCTCCATCTTTTTAACATCAAATTGCAACCGTTTACAACCCACAGTTTTTCCAAAATCTTTAGGGTATCCTCCGATGATCTGAAAAGGAAACCAAAACATCCTCGCGACAAGTAAATCACTTTCGAAACATATCCCAACAATGGATACCAAGCATTCAATACCCAAGTCAGAAGGGGATGTTTACAGAGAGAGTGATAGGAAAGACGACCCACCAACGCGCAAAGTGACAACTTAACGCTTTCCTCAAGCCCAACATCAACACCCATGACCAATATTCGTTTTGATTTATTCAGTTTCTACGGTTTTTTACTGCTTTTTCCACCGCGATCTCTAGATACCTTCTTCCCCTAAAAAAAATGACTAGTCGTTGACCCTACAAAAGTTGCACCACCCGCAAGGTCCTCTGTAACTGCTTTCCTGCGTTGGGTGGCACATCCAGGTAAAAATTCAAATGTAAACGAGCCAATAGATTTTGCGGGGTCACTCGCTACAAGAGAAAACTTGGATACACTCACAAATGCTACTTGTTTCACACCGATATTTCCTGTATCTGCACTTAGCTCGTCAGCCAAGGAAAAAAGCCTGACACTTTTCCAGAGGGCCTCGTCAGTCGCACCCATAAGTGTGTTGACCTCAAATTCCATCTGATAACTTCTGAACCATTAGTAACACGTTGCCACCACTCTCCACTATCTTATTCTCCCACCTGACGACAAGACCAATGTCTGATGGGCAGTTAATACTCTGCTCCCATCATAAAGATTCAATACCATAATAAGTGTAAGAAGGGACATGCGAGAAGCATAAAAGTCTAACTAAAATAGCCTCTAAAAACATAAAAAATGTTAAACAAATTCAGCCAAAAAAAGTTGACTCCGACTAAATCCTCTTTGGTGATCCCAAGTTTGAGCTAGGCCCCCCATCACCCTCAACTTGTTTTCACTGAAGTCGAGAACCTTTGACCACCATTGATAGTAAGTTGCAGGTTTTTTATTCTCGAATTGTCATTACTTGGTGTATACTTCTCCTTCTTTTACATTATTTTCAATGACATCTTTACTTTCTCCATTGAAATGTTCAGTAGTTTCCAATTTGGATCTTGTATCCCTCACATGTCTATTTTCTTCTTTCAAATGTAGGGTCTAGTGTGATTTCCCTCGTATGGCTCTTTTTGCTTAACTTGTGTTGTTCTTTTCATGTTCCTTCCTATGGCTCTTTTTCCTTAACTTGTATTGTTCTCTTTATGTTCAATATCACATTATATATAGTGTAATTATTTTCAAGAAAGGTTCGTTATTGAGAGTAAGAAATTTTCCACTACCTCTGTTGTCTTGATGATTAATGGAATGTGTTAGCACAAGAATTTGCAGCTAGAAGAGGCATGCCTCTCCATAAGCAACTAAATAACCTCTACAGGCTAAACATAGGCTTTCAATCTAAGAGTAGAAAACTCAAGGCATAATTGCAACAATTCAAGGATGAAGTGGCCCATAGGAATTTGAATGTGTTGGTTGAAGCTTCCATTGAGAGAGAGGAACAAGTAGTGAAGAAAAGCACACCCGCAGTCAAGAAGTTTGTCACTACAAAAGAAAAACATGTTGTTGTGTTAGAAGGAAGCCCGCCTTCCACAAGGAGTGCTAGGTTGATGAAATGATTGGGGGGATATAAGCTTCATTTTTTAGAATGGTCTCTTTTTTCAAGAGTAAGTGATCAATGATGTTTAAGTTTTTTCCACCTATACAGACATATACAGGCTTCTAACCTATCAGCGCAAGGTTCTTGATTAGTCTCATCATACAAAAGAGCACAAACATTCCGTAGTGCCATGGCGATGTGGAATCGTATATATAGAACGGCCTGCCATTTTTCTACCTAAAGGGATACCAAATCTCCTAATCTGTGTAACGATGGCACTACCTAATTGCACACAGTGATATACAGGATCAGCGCTACGAAATGTTGAGAGTTATTTTGCAAGGACGCTTCTGCAAGTTTTGAGTGACTAACTTAAAACTTGGAATATGAGCAAATGGGAAGGTATTTTTGAAATATGGAGGAGGTTGTTGTTTATCACATACCAAATAACAAAAACCTCTCTCAGTTTTTCAAAATGTGTTATGGTTAGAGAGATATTATACATAGAAGTGGCGCTACAGAATGTGCTGCAGAAACTATGTTCTAGAATGTTGAACTGATATTTCTGACCAACTGACTTCCACGATCATTTCCGGGTGAATCGGGATGAATTTTCAAAATATGAAGGAGGTTATTGTCAATCATGGACCCATGAACATTAACCTCTTTAATTTTTCACACAGGTGTCACGGATTGGGAGATTCAAAAGAATCTATGAGCCCTATGTTTTCCCTTTTCGTGATTTCTTGTTTGAGACATGTTTTTGTGACACCTATTCCGGTCAGTTGGAGATGAATGTAAAGAAAACGAGAGAGGTTTTTATTTATAACAAGCTTATCTACAAAAATCGTTCTCATATTTTACACATGTATTATGGGTTGAGAATTACAAGTGGCGTTTTGAAGCCTATTTTTCATAATTTTGCCCCCTAAAAAGCAGGAAATCGGTTAAAATGTGTCATTTTCTGTTTGTAGTTGTTTCTATTTTGGAAAAGGAGTTGGAGTTCGAATGGGTGAGCTGGAAAGGACCTATATGGCTATATATTCATTGTACAAGAGGGTAAGGAGGTTGGATTCATGAGCCAAGAGAGATGAGAGAGCTGTAGGAGGCACTTTGTCTGTGATCATTGTAACCCTGAGGGGCTTATGTTTTGTAAACATTTATGTTATTGAAGGTTCATGATATCTGTGTTATCATATTGTATCTTTTGTTTTATTTTCCAATTTGTCTTCTTACTTGAATGAATTGTACACCTTGAGGATCATGGTTTCCTTTGATTAATATATTCTTGAGCTTTTGAGGATCTGATGTATCTTACCTAATAGTCATTGTTTTCATTCAAGTACCTTGAATTCATTTATGCAGAGAGGATATCTGCCTTATGTATGTTCTTCTTTGTGTTATATTTTTCTTCCTCTATTCAATAAACCTTTATCTGATATGCAGATTGATTGCATTTAATGAGCAGTGTGTTTGCTTGACTCCATAGCCTAGTGGTCCATCATTGATTTACAACATCTTACTGTCATTTCCCTTCCTTGTTTTCTTTTTCTTGATCCACAAAACCAATCAAGTATTTTTATCTCTATGTTACCAAGCTTACTCTCATTTGCAGTCTGGGAGTGACTCTTGGAGTGATAACATAATTGGCGTCGTTGTCGGGGATGAAAATAAAGACACCTTCCCTGGGTGAACTATGATGATTAGATCTAGCTTTGGAGGGTGAACTTAAGCTAGACACTTTTAGACTGCTTATCTTTCACCATGGAGACTCCACTATTCATATATCTATTGGATACTCCATTGTTTTGAAATGGAAAAGATCTTAGCTCATATGTATGTTTTCTGTGATTTTTCAAAGATAGTCGATTTTCCAAATCCAATGCCTATTAGAGATGAATGGGAAGGTTGCCTTCCTAGGTTTAGAGGAGAGGATTGGGAAGTACCATCTGAGTTTTTATTAGAATTTCATGAGTGCATGCTTAAGCTGAAAATTATACATGAAGATGTCCTCATCAAATTGTTTACATACTCTTTAGATGGAGCAACTCATGATTGGTGTAGATCACTCCCAGTTTCTTGTATTACTTCACTGAGACATTTTCATGTTGCATTTCGTTTGTTTTGCAAAGAGAAATTTGCAGCTGATTTCATTTATCAAGAATGTTGTTATGAATTTGATTTGTTGAGTAAATGATCAAATAGTATTAAAGAGTATGTTGCAGTAGAAGACACTTTTCATTATGATCAAGAGGTTGATGATCTTCAAAGTGATAGCCAGGATGTAGATACTTTTGACGTTATATCAAATGTATCTATTGTTTTAAGTTATCATGGAAATCAAATTGTTTCTTTTGAGTATTCAAATGATAAAGAGCAGATCTTTACTCAAGCACATACAAATCTTAGTAGCAGCCAACCAATATATAATAATGAATAAGATAGGGAATAATTGCAACAACAGTTGGAATTATGTTTATCACCTATTGATGAGCAGAAAACTCCACGGATCAACGAGGAAATGTCTATCATTTATATACCTTCACTTGCAAAAAAACATCAAACGACATATGAGTAGTTGTAAAGTATATGAGGACCATCATTTTATTGATGAATCAGCCTTCACAGAGGAGCAAGATGGTTTTCTTAACCAACTAGAAATGTATTTTCATAAGTTTCATGATCCTGTGGATTTTTACATAGAGTTATATTTTTCAAAGGTTTCTAATGATCTAGTTGTTGGTATGATTTCATATCATAGTTGTAAGTATCCATTGTTTACTAACCTCTTGTTGCAAGCTTCATATCACTTGAAAATTATTTCGAACAATTGCATGGAAGGAGTTATTTTCATCAGTTCGATACTCACATGGTTGCATTGGAAGTATGACTTCCATTAAGCAAAGAAGCTCAGCTAGACAGATTAGTGTAGGTTGATGTACATAAATAATCTCACTCCATGAGCATGTGATTTTCAGTTTGAATTTGTCTACAGTGTTAGTTTGCAACTTATGACATTGTTTTTATTTTTCATAAGGGGCAGAGATGTTGTATACAGTATGTAGAGATGAAATGGTCAAGGCACTGAAAATACAAGAGTTCTTAGTGTAAATGTGTTGAACCTGCACAAAATAGATCTAGCTAAACAATAATACATACATTTGCAGATAGAATTTGAGAAAGAAGAAGAAGGAGGGAAAGAATGAAAAAATTCTCATTAACCGTATTCCACACTCAAAGAGTGAATAATTTACAATAGATATAGGATACATGAGTAACTAATGACCCATAGTGGTGGTCTAGAGTGATCTGGACACACACCAGCAATTACGAGAGTAAACTGCCACCTAGTATAGTCTCTCAGGAAGTTACGGGAGTGAACTGCACCCTAGTTGAGTTAACTAGTCAATCAGTCTTCAGTTAATGGACTGAAACAAAGTGTAGTGATGAGTAGATCAAGGAATCGAGAGTAATGTGTCAGTCTGGTGATGAAACCAAGGCAAGTGCGCATTATCATGGTGATAATCCCAAAGTTGCATGGTGACAAAATCAATGCAACATCTAGACTCAACTCAACTAGTCAAACTGAAGTGTCAACTGAAAGAGAATATTATCCATGTAGAATATTCTCCCCTAAAATATATGAGACTAGATAATGACTACTTATGACTAATAAAGAAGGAAAAACCTTAGGAAAAATAAATCATAGGTGTGTGTGAAGTAACTCCAACACCCCCCCTAAACATCACTATGGTGAAAATAAAGAACGGGTCCCGACAATGAGGCAATGTTAGGTACTCAAATACAAAAGATACACTGAAAATAAAGTGAGGAAAGAGGGAAAACCTCATGGAAACCCCTCCCCCCCCCGCTCAAATTACAATGCATAAAATAAATGAGAAGGAACAAAAAGTAGTTTCTAAGCAACCTTGCCCTTCATTCCAAGAAAACCTCGCAACTGTGCAAGTTTGTGCTCGTTGAAGCTTTTGTTGAAGATGTAGATGTCTGCACGGATCTGATAAAGTAGACGAATAATTTATATTTCCACACATTTCCACTTCATCTTCTTGTAATGATTAAGATCCAAATAAAGTTTGGATGAAATTTTGAAAACCGTGCAATCGTTTCTGGAAAAATGCTGAAATTTTGTTGATTTTAAAACAATCATAACTTCACTTCTCGGACTCCGTTTCAAACGATTTTTTTTTTTGAAATTGGATATTTTCCTGAGAGGAATTCAAATATACAGTTTGTTTCTGCAAATTGTTTTTAGAAAATATCATAATTGAGTCTGATGTGAGCGGCTTTCTTTTGTCTTCTGAGATGCATGCATTGTGCATGGAAATGTGTTTGCATGTGACCTCTGAGATGCATGCCATATATCTTCCACATGAATTTCAGAAAAAAAATATCTGAAATGGAGTAGACATCATCTTCAATTAATGGGATACAAATTTGTGCAAATACTTTTGTAGAAGACTCTTCATAATAAGAGGCTCGATCTTCTTATGGCTTCTCTTCTGACTCTATTTGTTCAACCTCCTGCATGAAATCTTCACAATCTTATTTATTCCCGAATAGAACCTCCAATCAGGTCCATAATTCATTTGGAGTTGATTCTTGTGAGTCATCATATACTTGGTAGATAATTTCTAGAGAAATAGAGAAGAAGATATATCCTATGGCCATATATTGTTTATTGAGAAAGTCATTTTTCTCATCGGTAGAATCAGACTCTACTTCCATTGCCATGGTTATTTGGTATAAGCCTCTACTTCTGAGAAGAATTAGAATCTATGGCTTCCACTCCAAATAGTTATGAGGCATGAGAAGTATTATCGGTGAGTAAAACATAAATTCCATATTTTCTCTGTTCTTCAATCTTCAGTACTTGCAAAACAATCTGGTGTATATTTTGCTTAGTAGTCTGTCGGCTCTGATACCATGTAAATGTGTTGAACCTGCACATAATAGATATAGCTAAACAATAATACACACATTTTCATATAGAATTTGAGAAAGAAGAAGAAGGAGAGAAAGAATGAAAAAAATCTTATTAACTGTATTCCACACTCAAAGAGTGAATAATTTACAATAGATATAGGATACATGAGTAACTAATGAGCCATAGTGGTGGTCTAGAGTGATCTGGACACACACCAACAATTACGGGAGTAAAATTCCACCTATTCTAGTCTCTCAGGAAGTTACGGGAGTGAACTGCTACCTAGCTGAGTTAACTAGTCAATCAATGTTCAGTTAACTCACTGAAACAGAGTGTAGTGATGAGTAGATCAAGGAATCAAGGGTAATGCGTAAGTCTAGTGATGAAACCAAGGCAAGTGCGCATTATCATGGTGATGATCCCAATGTTTCATGGTGACAAAATCAATGCAACATCTAGACTGAACTCAACTAGTAAAACTGAAGTGTCAACTGAAAGAGAATATTCTCCAGGTGGAATATTCTCCCCT
>SNQJ01S0013067.1:235085-262525 GCA_010110895.2 Picea sitchensis | reverse complement strand
TTTTTGTTATTAATATTTTTTTAGATGTCACATGTCAACTTTATATTAAGCATAGAAGGAATTCCACATCTAGCTTATATTGTGAAGTAGAAAGCACCTATATGCCGAATAATTTTTTTTTTACTTCCAACTACTTTATCTCTCTATATAATTGATATAAAAATATTTTAAATATGATAGACATTGAAATGTTTTATTTATAGTCGATATTGAAATATTTTTTTATTATTAATATATTTTTAACATATCTATCTTGTACTAAGTTGTAAAAAGTACTTTTTAACACAATTACTTCATCTAATTTTCAAGATGACAAACTAAAAAAGATTATCAAAACTATAAAATGTTCAACATTATTTCTTTAAAATTTATATTTTTAACACACCTTTACATTTTTAACTAAATTTAAATCATTTTTATTAACACTTTTTACATTTAATTTGATAAAATATAATATTTATTAAAAAATAAAAATAAAATATAACATAATATAAACCCTAAAAACATTACAATCATAAATTTATTAGCATACTCAAATTGTTAGCATTGTCCTCAAAATAAAATGAAATTCTTACCAAAACAATGAAAATAATAAATAAAATTACCATATAAATCTCCATGCATCCTTGCCAAAAAACAATGAAAATGATAAATAAAATTATCATATAAAGCTCTATGCATATTTCCTCCACAAGCATTTTCATTAAAATAAGAAGAAAATCAAATCATCCTTAAAACAAGGGCAATAAATGAAATTTCAATATAAAACTCCATGCCTCTGTGCTTCACTAGCATCTTCTCATGAGTGCAAGCAACAACTAATATATAGGGGTTTTGAAAAGAGTCCTTAGCATAGAATTAAGCTTTATGTGCAAAATGCATGAATCGGTTTGCATATCTTCTTTCGACAAAAGTATATTTTATTTTTAATATTTTTTTTTAATATTTAATAATGTAAAAAACCAGATTTCATCGATCTTGGAAAATATTAAATTAAAAAATATTGATTAAAATAAAAAATAACACTTTTTCCTTTTCCTTAGGCAAATATTTTTTAATTGCCCACAAACTATGATTTGACACATTTATAACATATAATTACAACTTACTTTTCTTGTCAAATCACAATTTTTGACATAAAGTTTGCGTAGTAAATAATATTTTCCATTCTCTATCTTTTATCTTTTATTAGATACATATGACGTCCACCCTACCTTGCTTGTCAAATCATAATATTTGGCATAAAATTTGCATCATAAATAATATCTTCTTTTTCTATTTTTTTCCACCCTGCCTTACTTGTCAAATCATAAACTTTGCATCATAAATCATATCTTATTTTTCAATTTTTGGCTTTCATTTTCCATCCTCACTACCTAAAAGTAATTATTACCACCGACCAAGGAAGATAGGTAAATTTATTTTACTTGTTAAATTATAATCTCCCTTTAAAAAAATTAAAATTCACTTTTTTTTTTAATCTTTGTCTTTTAGGTTGGAAAGATATGAATCTAATGTGTTTACTATTAATTTGCATGTAAATTTAAACATTTTTTATTTTTTAACTAAATTTTTTTATTTAAAATTATATAAAAATATTTATCTTTATTAATTAAATATTTTTTCATTTTATTTGATTTTACATTAATAAAAAAATTATATAAAAATATTTATCTTTATCAATTAAATATTTTTTCATTTTATTTGATTTTATATTAAATTATCCTAATGTTATTTATTAAGTTTTCCAAATTTTAATTTAGAAATTGTGAAGTAGATTAATGTTAAATATTATAATTTCAATTAATACTACACTTCACATTAACATCAATACATTACAAGAAGTCCTTGGATGGGGTGTTTGAAGTGTTGGTGTTGGTTTAAAAGTAGCCTAGTAGTGATTATGTTGTGTATTGCACATATTTTAACCATTTTTTCCTTTTACTATCTTAACTAGTCATCACATAGTTAATCATAAGCAATACAAAGAATTAACCATAACACAAGTACACATTACACAAATATTTTACGTGGAAACCCATATGGGAGAGAACAACAAATCAACTCTTTCTTATATCAATCAAGAGTTACATCATTTTCAGGCTTCAACCTATGAGGGACATTGATCTGTGTAGTAAGCAACCACTCACAATCTCTTCAAGCACCAACTTGACATACATTAACCTATTGAGAAGATGAGGACATCAATCCTCATTGTAAACACCCACTTATTGTTTGCAAGCATAAACTTGCCAGGCACCAACCTGTTAAGAAAATGAGGACACCAATCCTCTCTATAAGCACCCACTTACAATCTGCAACCCTGAATGATTTCTTCAATTAGACATAATAAATAATATTTTTGATGTTCCTGTAACTACAAATCCTGTAGATGTTGTTCCTGCAGTCACTAATCCTATAGATCTCATATTCTTACAGACGTTAATCCTCTATATATGTTGTTCCTACAACAAGTAATCATGCAGTCGTTGTTCTTGTAGTCGCTAATCCTCTGTTTTTCCCGCATTCACTAATCCTCTGCTATTCCTGCAGTCGTTGTTCTTGCAGTCGCTATGCCTACAGTCATTGTTCCTGCATTCATTGTTCTTGCAATTGTTGTTCATGCAGCCATTAATCCTCTGTTGTTCCTACAATCGTTGATCCTCTATTCTTCCTGCAACAACTAATCCTGTAGATTTGTCATTCCTGTAGCAACTAATCCTGTAGATTTATCGTTCCTGCAGCAGTTAATCCTGCAACCACTAATCCTATAGATTTGTGTTCTTGCAACAACTAATCATGTAGATCTGTCATTCCTATAGCATCTAATCATGTAGATATGTTGTTCCTGCAACAACTAATCTTGTAGTCGTTATTCATGCAGTCATTGTTCCTGCAGTCGTTATTCCTGCAGTCATTGTTCCTGCAGTCATTGTTCCTACAGTCTTTGTTCTTGCAACTGTTATTCCTGTAGTTGTTGTTCCTGTAGTTGTTATTCCTACAGTCATTGTTCCTGCAGACGTTGTTCCTGTAGTCGTTCTTCCTACAGTCGATGTTCCTGCAACCATTATTCCTGCAGTCATTGTTCCCACAGTCGTTATTCTTGCAGTCGTTTTTCTTGTAGACGTTGTTCTTGTAGATTTTATTCCTGCAATCATTGTTCTTGCAATCATTATTCTTGTGTTGTTCCTACAATCGTTGATCCTACAGCTATGATTTCTAGCATTGTTGCACTCTTTCTTCTCTCGCTAACAATTTGTGCTCCTCTGCTCAGATTGACTCACTCTTCTTCATTCTCTACAACACAATACTCTTCAATTTGATAACATACCTATGCTAGTTCATGTAGTGGTTTCGTTGCCCATGGAAAAATCAATACCATGGTATAAGCCCACTATATGTTTATTGACCATGTCAATAGACCATTTCAGATTGTCTTCCATAAAAAAATATTTGTTGTGTGAACACCACCAAGAATAACTAATCCATTGAAGATGTAAACCCATCTTGACAAAGTCAACTTGATCACATATTTTCCTTAGCCAACCATTACCAATAAATTATTACTGAAATTCAAGTCCGTGCAGCTGAGTCACTTCCTGTAGTTTAACACGTAACTACCAGAATTCGATTTCCTCTAGCTGAGTCAGACAACTACCAGAATCTGAGTTCTTGTAGTTGAGTCACTTCATGTAGTTTAACATGTAACTACCAGAATCTGGGTTCCTGCAACAGAGTCACTTTTTGTAGTTCTACTAGAATCTAAGTTCCTACAACAGAGTCAATTTATGTAGTTCTACCAAAATTCGAGTTCCTATAGTTGAGTTACTTCGAATGCTTGAATGTTAAACTTCTACTTGGAATAAGATCCTCACGTTCTGGGCTTTCTTTGACAACTATACTTCAATAACCATTGACCTAAATAACACCTCATCAATATTGCCACCTCAACATTCACTTTGATATCAATGACACCACTCACTGACACACCTACAGTCACTTTGACATCAATGTCAATACTCCACTTTGACATCAATGACAACACTTTCTCAATAATCTCCCCATTTGTCATTGATGGAAACCTAGTAAAAAAAAAACTTTTACTAGACTGCTCAGTTGTCAGAATACTTTTGTACTTTTTTGTTAAGTTGCCCCCCCTATCATCGTACTGTTGAACCCACATGGTTTTATTGTTACTCTCCCCCTTTAACACCAATGACTAAAGGGACACTCTTCCTGTCTGAGTACACCTTTTGGGATCAGAGAATAACCCCCCTTTGACTCTCCTACCTTCTCTTGCTTTCTAAAATTGCTCCCCTTATCTTTATGCTTCATCTTCTTCTACATAGGTCCTTTTGTTGCATTTCTCCCCCTTAGAATGTGCTTTCTATTGTAGTTTTCTGAAGTATCTCCCCCTGTGAATGTATTATCCTTCCTTGTTGGAATTTCTGAGCCTTCTCTGATTTATGGTCACTTTTCTCCTTTAATTGTGTTTTTTCATGAAGCTTTCATTAAACCTCTTATTTCCACCTTAGTTTTGAGGTCTTCCTCATTTTAAAGATTTTCTAATCAATTGTTAGGACATAGATGATTATCTTTCAAATTCTTAACATACACATAATCTATTTTTTCATCACCAATTGTAAGAGATCCCTTTCTTTCAAACATTATAATATCTTTGTTGTCATTTTTAAAGATGAGGTACTTGATTTGGTTTCTTGTCTTGTGACTTAAATATCCACTGTCAACATATGTTTCTTGTTTAGATTCTTCCTTCTTTTGATCTTCTGATTTCCTCCTCCATACTTTTGTGATTTTGTAGTTCTGAGCTTTGTGACCAAAGTTGTTGCATTTATAACATATTACGTTGTTGTAGAATTTTGTAATATGGCCATAATTTTTGCATTTCCAGCGTTCAATGATTATATCAACATCTTTATGAAGTGTTCTATTTTGGTTTTCCACATAGACATTCTTGACACTTCCTTTTCATACATGATTATTTCTTGCATGGACTCTACAATCTACGGCTCTATGCCCAAACATGTTACAACAGAAACAATAACCAAAAAAGAAATTCTGATACCTGGTAGTAAATTGTCTCCTTGGAGACGCAACTCTTCTAAGCTTATTCATGTTAGACCTTTGTTGATTGTACTTTCTTTCCATATTGTTGTCTTCACTGCAATTTGAGCCTTTAAGAACATTTCTATTGATTTCAGACTTCTCCTCAATTGACTTGGAGCTTTCATCCTCTTCAAGAGTGTTCTGATTGTTGTTGTAACCTAGACCTGTTTTGATCAAGGGTGACCTTTGATAGATGATAATTTCATCTAGGACTACACTACTCTTTTCAAACTTCAGATTTGTATTCAGCGGTGTAACTATCTTTTCTAATTCTTCTTTTAGAGAGGTAATTTCTACTTCATATTTCTCAATCTTTTCTTCCTTTTCTTTTAGCTGAGTCTTTAGTTCAATGACGATCAATTCTGATTTCTTAATGTTGTGTGACATTTCTTCTTTTGAATTCTTATTTTCTTCTTGATATTTTTGCAGTTGTTCTTTTAGAGACTGGTTCTCTCTTCTAAGCTTATATATTTCCTCCAGAGAACTAATGAGTTCTCCTTTCATGTCAATCATTGTCTCACATTCGTATGTGTCAATCTTCTCTAGGTCAGAACTCTCATGCTCAAGATCAATGAGAATTTCTTCATATTAGCTTGCATCAGATTCATATTCTTCTTCGGCATCTAAGGAACTATTACTATCCTCTTTCAATTAAAGCCTTTTCTTGTTGTTCTTCATAGCTTCATTGTTTCCTTTTTCATTAGTGTTGTTTTCTTTGTATGAACATTTAGATGCATAATGACCTAATTTACCACAATTAAAACATTTGGATGGAAACATGAAATTTATGTCCTATAGAGACCCTTTATATCTTTCTCACAAAGTTGGCTTTTTCTTCATCTGTGATGTGGTTGGAGCAGTTGAGATATTGACTGGAAATTTTCTTGAAGGATTTTCCTTCCAGCTGTCAGGCTGTCACTGAAGGAACCTGCTCTTATACCAATTGTTCGAATATTCAACAATACAGAGAGGGTGGGTGAATCAATATTGCATAGATTTTAACCATTTTTTCCTTTTACCATCTTAACTAGTCATCATATAGTCAATCATAAGCAATGCAGAGAATTAACCATAACACAAGCACACAGTACAAAAATATTTTACATGGAAACCCATACGGGAGAAAACCACAAATCAAATTTTTCTTATATCAATCAAGAGTTACATTATTTTCAGGCTTCAACCTCTGAGGGACACCAATCCATGCAGTAAGCACCCACTTACAATCTCTTCAAGAACCAAATTGACAAGCACTAACCTCTTGAGAAGATTGAGGACACCAATCCTCATTGTAAGAACCCACTTATTGTTTGCAAGCACCAACTTTCCAGACACCAACCTGTTAAGAAAATGAGGACACCAATACTCTCTATAAGAACCCACTTACAATCTGCAACCCTGAATGATTTCTTCAATTGGACATCATAAATAATATTTATGATGTTCCCGTAACTACAAATCTTGTAGATTTGTTGTTTTTCCAGCCACTAATCTTATAGATTTGTTATTCCTGCAGTCGTTAATCCTCTAGATATGTTGTTCCTGTAGCAACTAATATTGTAGTCATTGTTCTTGCAGTCGATGTTGTTGCAGTTTTTAATCCTCTACTGTTCCTGCAACCACTAATCCTCTACTATTCTTGCAATCGGTGTTCCTGCAGTCATTGTTCCTACAACCGCTATTCCTGCAATCGTTGTTCCTGCAATTGTTGTTCCTACAGTCACTATTCCTACAATTGTTGTTCTTACAACTGATAATCCTCTATTTTTCCTACAACAACTAATCATGTAGATTTTTCATTCCTATAGTAGCTAATCCTGCAGATTTTTCATTCTTGTAGAAGTTAATCCCGTAGTTGCTAATCCCGTAGATCTGTGTTCATGCAACAACTAATCCTATAGATATGTCGTTATTGTAGCATCTAATCCTGTAGATCTATTGTTCCTGCAATAGCTAATCCTATAGACGTTATTCTTGTATCCATTGTTCATGCAGTCATTATTCCTGCAATCGGTGTCCCTACAGTTGTCGTTCCTGCAGATGTTGTTCTTGCAGAAGTTGTTCCTGCAACGGTTATTCCTACAATCATTGTTCTTGTCGCTGATTTAGCTGCAACCATTGTTCCTACAGATGTTGTTCCTGCAGATGATGTTCTTGTAGTCGGTGTTCCTATAGTTGTTGTTCCTGCAGGCGCTCTTCCTGCAGTCGTTGTTCTTGTAGTTTCTCTTCTTGCAGCCGATGTTCCTGCAGTTTTTATTCTTGTATTTGTTGTTCCTACAGTCACTATTCCTGTGTTGTTCCTGCAACCGTTGATGCTGCATATCTTATTTCTAGCATTGATGCGTTCTTTCTTCTCTCACTAACAGGTTGTGATCCTCTGCTCAGATTGACTTACTCTTCTCCATTCTCCATAATACAATACTCTTCAATTTGATAACATACTTATGCTAGTTACAGTAGTGGTTTTGTTTCCCATAAAAAAATCAATACCATGCTATAATCCCATTGTATGTTTCTTGACCATGTCAATACCTTAATCATGTCAATAGACCATTTCATATTTCCTTCCATAAACAATAGTTGTTGTGTGAACACCACCAAGAATAATTAATCCATTGAAGATGTAAACCCATCTTGACAAAGTCAACTTGATCACGTCTTTTCCTTAGCCAACCTTTACCAATACATTATTACCCAAATCTGAGTTCATGTAGTTTAACACATAACTACCAAAATATGAGTTCCTACCACTGAGTCACTTCCTGTAGCATAACACGTAACTACCAGAATTCAGGTACATGCAACAGAGTCACCTTCTATAGTTCTACCAGAATCTGAGTTCATGTAGCATATTCAATTTATGTATTTCTACCGGAATCCGAGTTCCTGTATTTGATTTTCTTTGAATGCTTGCATGGTAAATTTCTGCTTGGAACAAGATCCTCACGTGTTGGGATTTCTTTGAAAGATATAACTAAATAACCATTGACCTCAATAACACCTCATCAATATTTCCACCTCAGCAATCACTTTGATATCAATGACACCACTCATTGGCACACCTACAACCACTTTGACATCAATGACAACATTTTCTCAACAAAAGAAATCTTGCATGTGCTCCTTCGTGCATTCAGTCACTCAGGGTACGGGGGGCAGTACTATAAACTTCATGGTCGAACCACCCCGTCCCACACAAGGTGAACTATTTCAGTTGATGATGGAACTACCACTATGTAGAATCATTAATTCAAAAGGTTTCAAGTTTTTTATGGCTAGACTGTTGATACTGAGAGGGGGGTGAATCAGTATCAAGTACAATTTAAAACCTTTTTCAACTTATACTTAAACCATTCAACTATATTCAATGAGCAATGAACAATAGTATANCTCCTCGAAAGTGACGAAGTCGGCAGGTGGTCGCAGACTCGCAGCCCTAGGACTGTGGGATGGGAAGGAAAGAGCATCTTCAGAACTTGATAAAGCCGAGCACACACGTCATCTTTAGCCCCACAAGCTTGACTTGGATGTACCAGCTAATGCCTGAAGGACAGGAATCTATCATTATTTATGTGGGTTCCATTTTCGACTTCTTATGGCGCGCTTACCATGACTTTTTATTTTCGCGGTAAATATGAGGATCCCAGCAAGGTCGGTGGTTCCTGTCAAAATAATGTTGATGCCGCAGGTCTTATATATATATATATTAGCATAGTCGCAAAGTGGTTGGTGAACGCAGAAAGGCGATGTCAAAGCTTCTTTTCGGATAGTTGAAACGCAAGGACTGTTGAAATGCACATAGAGTTGAGGAAATCTAAAAGTTAATTTCAAATGTGGTAATTCCAAAGGTTAATCAGTTAAACGTGGCAATCATATGGTGGTACAATAATTTCTTAATATAATTAGGTAAATGTGAAAAAGTAAACAGGTTAACTGATGCATTCAAAAATACAAGAAAGTTATGAAGAGTAAATCACATTCATTGATTTGGGAGGACGACTAAGAATAAGCCAGCATCTTCAATTGTTAGCCATCAGATTAGAATTTTAGATTAAAAGGTGATTAATTGTGCCCATCTCCAATAGGTATACGTCTGTTGGCGTAAATATAGTAACCACGAACCAATCCAGGTGGGAGTGGGCTGATTCATAGCAATTTTTCTTCAGAATTATTTTTTTTGCAAGTTTTTTGGCCGTGTGGTTTAAATTTTCGGTTAATTTAAAACTCAATAGATTTTTTGAGTATTTAGGTTGGTTTAAAAATGAGAAAAAACCCCTGAAGTAAGGTTCTGAATTACATGGAACTTTGATCCATGCAAAACTCAGGCTACTTTGATCCATGCAAAACTCAGGCTACCCCTGAATTTTTTTTTTATCAAATACGTGATGATTTGTGGATTTAATGGCGTACTGTGAGTGTTATATTTTCCAAGTTTTTTCTTGGAAGCTTTGGCGTTGATTCGTCCGTATTCTTTCAAGGTCTTTTTAATTCCAAACTTTCTTGATCATGATGGACTTGGTTTTGGTTTATAGAGAAAGTTATTTTATTGATTTATGAAGTCATGGATGTGAGTTTTTTGTGGATTTAATGGCGTACTGTGAGTGTTATATTTTCCAAGTTTTTTCTTGGAAGCTTTGGCGTTGATTCGTCCGTATTCTTTGAAGGTCTTTTTAATTCCAGACTTTCTTGATCACTGATGGACTTGGTTTTGGTTTATAGAGAGTTATTTTATTGATTTATGAAGTCATGGATGTCAGTTTCAATAGACATTTGGAATTATTTTCATTAATTACAATTGCGTGTCTTTCTTGATCACTGGAATTTTGAGTTTTATGTTAAAAAGTAAAACAATAATAAACCTAGTTGTCTAATTGTCACTTGATAAGATGTAAAGGCATTGAATCATGCAACTTATGCAAATGACCCTTGGGATATGATGTCAATTTTGATACAATAACGACGACTAAGGGGTCACAGTTCTCTATTATTAATTTTTTATTATTATTAATTTTCTTTTATGATGTCAATTTTGATACAATAACGACTAAGGGTTACTAATTTTCTTTTCATAAATGCTTTTTTGGAGGGTGAAGAGGAAACACGATTCACATCATTCAAATTAAAGAAGGCATTGGTATTAATGACTATTATGGNTACTGTGAGTGTTATATTTTCCAAGTTTTTTCTTGGAAGCTTTGGCGTTGATTCGTCCGTATTCTTTCAAGGTCTTTTTAATTCCAAACTTTCTTGATCATGATGGACTTGGTTTTGGTTTATAGAGAAAGTTATTTTATTGATTTATGAAGT
Source organism: Picea sitchensis (assembly GCA_010110895.2). Taxonomy (NCBI): domain Eukaryota; kingdom Viridiplantae; phylum Streptophyta; class Pinopsida; order Pinales; family Pinaceae; genus Picea; species Picea sitchensis. The sequence goes on along the minus strand of SNQJ01S0013067.1, from coordinate 252,091 downwards.
CATGGATGTGAGTTTTTTGTGGATTTAATGGCGTACTGTGAGTGTTATATTTTCCAAGTTTTTTCTTGGAAGCTTTGGCGTTGATTCGTCCGTATTCTTTGAAGGTCTTTTTAATTCCAGACTTTCTTGATCACTGATGGACTTGGTTTTGGTTTATAGAGAGTTATTTTATTGATTTATGAAGTCATGGATGTCAGTTTCAATAGACATTTGGAATTATTTTCATTAATTACAATTGCGTGTCTTTCTTGATCACTGGAATTTTGAGTTTTATGTTAAAAAGTAAAACAATAATAAACCTAGTTGTCTAATTGTCACTTGATAAGATGTAAAGGCATTGAATCATGCAACTTATGCAAATGACCCTTGGGATATGATGTCAATTTTGATACAATAACGACGACTAAGGGGTCACAGTTCTCTATTATTAATTTTTTATTATTATTAATTTTCTTTTATGATGTCAATTTTGATACAATAACGACTAAGGGTTACTAATTTTCTTTTCATAAATGCTTTTTTGGAGGGTGAAGAGGAAACACGATTCACATCATTCAAATTAAAGAAGGCATTGGTATTAATGACTATTATGGCAGATGGATTGCAATTAGCGTTTCTAGAAACCCTAACAATCTTTAAAAATCTTTTAGTGGGATTAAAATAAGGAAAAAAAAAATGGAGAAAAGGGAAACATCTTAAGCATTGGGGAGTTAAAAATAAGATGTCTTTTTATGAATATTGTGATACAATAAATTGACGTTTTTTCATTGTTTAAAATAATGTAAAAGAAAATAAACATTTAATTTGGCATGAAATCTAATAAAAATCAAAAATCATTTAGAAGGTTAAGAATACATTTTTACATTAAAAACAATAATTCATTTACTCAAAATTTTGTTAAAGAAGATTCATTTGATTTTTGGATTTAAGAGGGATCAAATTCCTGAGGATGTAAACCTTTCCTCAAATATTTTTTAATATAAAAAAAGGTTTAATACATGATAAATCCAACTTAAGAGGATATATATATATCAATTGCATGTTGAGCATGGAAATAAGTATACATCTCCTTCATACTCAACAACACACTAGTAAAATCTTTTAACCATCTAGAGGGGGTATCCTAAATCTGAAGGGGTCCCTTGTCCCACATTGAAATATTTTTTTTGTTATTAATATTTTTTTAGATGCCACATGTCAACTTTATATTAAGCATAGAAGGAATTCCACATCTAGCTTATATTGTGAAGTAAAAAGCACCTATATGCCGAATAATTTTTTTTTTACTTCCAACTACTTTATCTCTCTATATAATTGATATAAAATTATTTTAAGTATGATAGACATTGAAATGTTTTATTTATAGTCAACATTGAAATATTTTTTTGTTATTAATATATTTTTAACATATCTCTCTTGTACTAGGTTGTAAAAAATATTTTTTAACACAATTACTTCATCCAATTTTCAAGATGATAAACTAAAAAAGATTATCAAAGCTACAAAATTACAAAATGTTGAAACATTATTTCTTTAAAATTTAAATTTTAAACACACCTTTACATTTTTCACTAAACTTAAATCATTTTTATTAACACTTTTTACATTTAATTTGATAAAATATAACTTTTATTAAAAAATAAAAATAAAATATACCATAATATTAACCATGAAAACATTACAATTATAAATTTATTAGCATACTCAAATTGTTAGCATTGTCCTCAAAATAAAATGAAATCCTTACCAAAACAATGAAAATAATAAATAAAATTACCATATAAATCTCCATGCATCCTTGCCAAAAACAATGAAAACGATAAATAAAATTACCATATAAAGCTCTATGCATATTTCCTCCACTAGCATTTTCATTAAAATAAGAAGAAAATCAAATCATCCTTAAAACAAGGGCAATAAATGAAATTTCAATATAAAACTCCATGCCTCTGTGCTCCACTAGCATCTTCTCATGAGTGCAAGCAACAACTAATATATAGGGTTTTGAAAAGAGTCCTTATCATAGAATTAAGCTTTATGTGCAAAATGCATGAATCGGTTTGCATATCTTCTTTCGCCAAAAGTATATTTTATTTTAAATATTTTTTAAAAATATTTAATAATGTAAAAAAGATTTCATCGATCTTGGTAAATATTAAATTAAAAAATATTGATTAAAATAAAAAATAACACTTTTTCCAAAAATTTTCCTTAGGCAAATATTTTTTAATTGCCTACAAACCATGATTTGACACATTTATAACATATAATTACAACTTACTTTTCTTGTCAAATCACAATTTTTGACATAAAGTTGCATCGTAAATAATATTTTCCATTCTCTATCTTTTATCTTTTATTAGATATATATGACTTCCACCCTACCTTGCTTGTCAAATCATAATATTTGGCATAAAATTTGCATCATAAATAATATCTTCCTTTTCTATTTTTTTCCACCCTGCCTTACTTGTCAAATCATAAATCATATCTTATTTTTCAATTTTTGGCTTTCATTTTCCATCCTGACTAACTAAAAGTAAGTATTACCACCTACCAAGTAAGATAGGTAAACTTATTTTACTTGTTAAATTATAATCTCCCTTTAAAAAAAATTAAAATTCACTTTCTCTTTTTAATCATTGTCTTTTAGGTTGGAAAGATATGAATCTAATGTGTTTACTATTAATTTGCATGTAAATTTAAACATTTTTTTATTTTTTAACTAAATTTTTTTATTTAAAATTATATAAAAATATTTATTTTTATTAATTAAATATTTTTTCATTTTATTTAATTTTATATTAAATTATCCTGATGTTATTTATTAAGTTTTCCAAATTTTAATTTAGAAATTGTGAAGTGGATTAATGTTAAATATTATAATTTCAATTAATACTACACTTCACATTAACATCAATACATTACAAGAAGTCCTGTGTCTGAAGTGTTGGTGTTGGTTTAAAAGTAGCTTAGGTAGTGATTATGTTGGAATATTCAGCAATACTGAGAGGGGTGGGTGAATAAGTATTGCACATATTTTAACCATTTTTTCCTTTTACCATCTTAACTAGTCATTACATAGTTAATCATAAGCAATACAAAGAATTAACCATAACACAAATACACATTACACAAATATTTTACGTGGAAACTCATATGGGAGAGAACCACAAATCAACTTTTTCTTATATCAATCAATAGTTACATTATTTCCAGGCTTCAACCTATGAGGGACATTGATCTGTGAGTAAGCACCCACTCACAATCTCTTCAAGCACCAACTTGACATACATTAACCTATTGAGAAGATGAGGACACCAATCCTCATTGTAAACACCCACTTATTGTTTGCAAGCATAAACTTGCCAGGCACCAACCTATTAAGAAAATGAGGACACCAATCTTCTCTGTAAGCACGCACTTACAATCTGCATCCCTAAATGATTTCTTCAATTGGACATAATAAATAATATTTTTGATGTTCCTGTAACTACAAATCCTGTAGATGTTGTTCCTACAGTCACTAATCCTATAGATCTCATATTCTTACAGTCACTAATCCTCTAGATATGTTGTTCCTACAACAAGTAATCATGTAGTCGTTGTTCTTGTAATCACTAATCCTCTGTTTTTCCTACATTCGCTAATCCTCTGCTATTCCTGCAGTCGTTGTTCTTGCAGTCGCTATGCTTGTAGTCGTTGTTCCTGCATTCATTGTTCCTGCAATTTTTGTTCATACAACCATTAATCCTCTGTTGTTCCTGCAACCGTTGATCCTCTATTCTTCCTGCAACAACTAATCATGTAGATTTGTCATTCCTGTAGCAGCTAATCCTGTAGATTTATCGTTCCTGCAGCAGTTAATCCCGCAACCACTAATCCCATAGATTTGTGTTCCTACAACAACTAATCATGTAGATCTGTCATTCCTATAGCATCTAATCATGTAGATATGTTGTTCCTGCAACAACTAATCTTGTAGTCGTTATTCCTGCAGTCATTGTTCCTGCAGTCATTATTCCTGCAAACATTGTAACTTCCTACAGTCTTTGTTCTTGCAACCGTTATTCCTCTAGTTGTTGTTCCTGTAGTTGTTATTCCTGCAGTTAGTGTTCCTGCAGACGTTTTTCCCGTAGTCGTTCATCCTATAGTCGATGTTCCTGCAACCATTATTCCTGCAGTCATTGTTCCCACAGTCTCTATTCTTGCAGTCGTTTTTCCTGTAGATGTTGTTCTTGTAGATTTTATTCCTGCAGTCATTGTTCTTGCAATCATTATTCTTGTGTTGTTCCTATAGTCGTTGATCCTACAGCTATGCTTTCTAGCATTGTTGCACTCTTTCTTCTCTCGCTAACAGTTTGTGCTCCTCTGCTCAGATTGACTCACTCTTCTTCATTCTCTACAACACAATACTCTTCAATTTGATAACATGCTTATGCTAGTTCCTGTAGTGGTTTCGTTGCCCATGGAAAAATCAATACCATGGTATAAGCCCACTATATGTTTATTGACCATGTCAATAGACCATTTTAGATTGTCTTCCATAAAAAAAATGTTTGTTGTGTGAACACCACCAAGAATAACTAATCCATTGAACATGTAAACCCATCTTGACAAAGTCAACTTGATCACATCTTTTCCTTGGCCAACCATCACCAATAAATTATTACTGAAATTCGAGTCCGTGTAGCTGAGTCACTTTCTGTAGTTTAACAAATAACTACCAGAATTCGAGTTCCTCTAGCTGAGTCAGACAACTACCAGAATCTGAGTTCTTGTAGTTGAGTCACTTCCTGTAGTTTAACATGTAACTACCAGAATCTGGGTTCCTGCAACAGAGTCACTTTTTGTAGTTCTACTAGAATCTAAGTTCCTACAACAAAGTCAATTTATGTAGTTCTACCAAAATCCAAGTTCCTGTAGTTGAGTCACTTCGAATGCTTGAATGGTAAACTTCTACTTGGAATAAGATCCTCACGTTCTGGGCTTTTTTTGACAACTATACTTCAATAATCATTGACCTAAATAACACCTCATCAATATTGCCACCTCAACAATCACTTTGATATCAATGACACCACTCACTGACACACCTACAGTCACTTTGACATCAATGTCAATACTCCACTTTGACATCAATGACAACACTTTCTCAATAATCTCCCCATTTGTCATTGATGGAAACCTAGTAAAAAAAAAAACTTTTATTGGACTGCTCAGTTGTCGGAATACTTTTGCACTTTTTTGTTAAGTTTCCCCCCCTATCACTGTACTATTGAACCCACATGGTTTTACTGTTACTCTACCCCTTTAACACCAATGACTAAAGGGACACTCTTCCTGACTGAGTACACCTTTTGGGATCAGAGAATAACCCCCCTTTGACTCTCCTACCTTCTCTTGCTTTCTGAAATTGCTCCCCTTATCTTTATGCTTCATCTTCTTCTGCATAGGCCCTTTTGTTGCATTTCTCCCCCTTAGAATGTGCTTTCTATTGTAGTTTTCTGAAGTATCTCCCCCTATGAATGTATTATCCTTCCTTGTTGGAATTTCTGAGCCTTCTCTAATTTATGGTCACTCTTCTCCTTTAATTGTGTTTTTTCGTGAAGCTTTCATTAAACCTCTTATTTCCACATTAGTTTTGAGGTCTTCCTCATTTTAAATATTTTCTAATCAATTGTTAGGACATAGATGATTATCTTTCAAATTCTTAACATACACAGAATCTATTATTTCATCACCAATTGTAAGAGATCCCTTTCTTTCAAACATTATAATATCTTTGTTGTCATTTTTAAAGATGAGGTATTTGATTTGGTTTCCTGTCTTGTGACTTAAATATCCACTGTCAACATATGTTTCTTGTTCACATTCTTCCTTCTTTTGATCTTCCGATTCCCTTCTCCATACTTTTGTGCTTTTGTAGTTCTGAGCTTTGTGACCAAAGTTGTTGCATTTATAACATATTACATTGTTGTAGAATTTTGCAATATGTCCATAATTTTTGCATTTCCATCATTCAATGATTATATCAACATCTTTATGGAGTGTTCTATTTTGGTTTTCCACATAGACATTCTTGACACTTCTTTTTCATACATGATTATTTCTTGCATGGACTCTACAATCTACGACTCTATGCCCAAACATGTTACAACAGAAACAATAACCAAAAAAGAAATTATGATACCTGGTGGTAAATTGTCTCCTTGGAGGCGCAACTCTTCTAAGCTTATTTCTGTTAGACCTTGGTTGATTGTACTTTCTTTCCATATTGTTGTCTTCACTGCAATTTGAGCCTTTAAGAACATTTCTACTGATTTCAGACTTCTCCTCAATTGACTTGGAGCTTTCATCCTCTTCAAGAGTGTTCTGATTGTTGTTGTAACCTAGACTTGTTTTGATCAAGGGTGACCTTTGATAGATGATAATTTCATCTAGGACTACACTACTCTTTTCAAACTTCAGATTTTTATTCAGCCGTGTAACTATCTTTTCTAATTCTTCTTTTAGAGAGGTAATTTCTACTTCATATTTCTCAATCTTTTCTTCCTTTTCTTTTAGCTGAGTCTTTAGTTCAATGACGATCAATTCTGATTTCTTAATGTTGTGTGACATTTCTTCTTTTGAATTCTTATTTTCTTCTTGATATTTTTGCAGTTGTTCTTTTAGAGACTGATTCTCTCTTCTAAGCTTATATATTTCCTCCAGAGCACTAATGAGTTCTCCTTTCGTGTCAATCATTGTCTCACATTCGTCTATGTCAGTCTTCTCTAGGTCAGAACTCTCATGCTCAAGAGCAATGAGAATTTCTTCATATTAGCTTGCATCATATTCATATTCTTCTTCGGCATCTAAGGAACTATTACTATCCTCTTTCAATTAAAGCCTTTTCTTGTTGTTCTTCATAGCTTCATTGTTTCCTTTTTCTTCATTTTCATCAGTGTTGTTTTCTTTGTATGAACATTTAGATGCATAATGACCTAATTTACCACAATTAAAACATTTGGATGGAAACATGAAATTTATGTCCTCTAGAGCCCCTTTATAGCTTTCTCACAAAGTTGGCTTCTTCTTCATCTGTGATGTGGTTGGAGTAGTTGAGATATTGACTAGAAATTTTCCTGAAGGATTTTCCTTCTAGCTATTAGGCTGTCACTGAAGGAACCTGCTCTGATACCAATTGTTCAAATATTCAACAATACAGAGAGGGGGGGTGAATCAATATTGCATAGATTTTAACCATGTTTTCCTTTTACCATCTTAACTAGTCATCACATAGTTAATCATAAGCAATGCAGAGAATTAACCATAACACCAGCACACAATACACAAATATTTTACATGGAAACCCATACGGGAGAAAACCACAAATCAAAATTTTCTTATATCAATCAAGAGTTACATTATTTTCAGGCTTCAACCTCTGAGGGACACCAATCCATGCAGTAAGCACCCACTTACAATCTCTTCAAGAACCAACTTGACAGGCACTAACCTCTTGAGAAGATTGAGGACACCAATCCTCATTGTAAGAACCCACTTATTGTTTGCAAGCACCAACTTTCCAGACACCAACCTGTTAAGAAAATGAGGACACCAATACTCTCTATAAGAACCCACTTACAATCTGAAACTATGAATGATTTCTTCAATTGGACATCATAAATCATATTTATGATGTTCCCGTAACTGCAAATCTTGTAGATATGTTGTTTTTCCAGCCACTAATCTTATAGATTTGTTATTCCCGCAGTCGCTAATCCTCTAGATATGTTGTTCCTGTAGCAACTATATTGTAGTCATTGTTCTTGCATTCGATGTTCTTGCAGCTATTAATCCTCTGTTGTTTCTGCAACCACTAATCCTCTACTATTCCTGCAATCGGTGTTCCTGCAGTCGTTGTTCCTACAACCGTTATTCCTGCAATCGTTGTTCCTGCAATTGTTGTTCCTACAATCATTATTCCTACAGTTGTTGTTCTTACAATTGATAATCCTCTATTGTTCCTACAACGGTTGTTCCTACAACAACTAATCATGTAGATTTGTCGTTCCTGTAGTAGCTAATCCTGCAGATTTTTCATTCCTGTAGAAGTTAATCCTATAGTTGCTAATCCTGTAGATCTGTGTTCATGCAAAAACTAATCCTATAGATATGTCGTTATTGTAGCAACTAATCCTGTAGATATATTGTTCCTGTAATAGATAATCCTATAGAAATTATTCTTGTATCCATTGTTCATGTAGTCATTATTCCTGCAATCGGTGTACCTACAGTTGTCGTTCCTGCAGATGTTGTTCTTACAGAAGTTGTTCTTGCAGTCATTGTTCCTATCGTTGATTTAGCCACAACCATTGTTCCTATAGATGTTGTTCCTGCAAATGATGTTCTTGCAGTCGGTGTTCCTATAGTTGTTGTTCCTGCAGGCACTCTTCCTGCAGTCGTTGTTCTTGTAGTTTCTCTTCTTGCAATCGATGTTCCTGCAGTTTTTATTCCTGTATTCGTTGTTCCCGCAGTCGCTATTCCTGTGCTTTTCCTGCAGCCGTTGATCCTGCATATCTTATTTCTAGCATTGTTGCACTCTTTCTTCTCTCACTAATAGGTTGTGCTCCTCTGCTCAAATTGACTCACTCTTCTTCATTCTCCACAATACAATACTCTTCAATTTGATAACATACTTATGCTAGTTATAGTAGTGGTTTTGTTGCCCATAAAAAAATCAATACCATGGTATAAGCCCATTGTATGTTTCTTGACCATGTCAATACCTTAATCATGTCAATAGACCATTTCATATTTCCTTCCATAAATAAATAGTTGTTGTGTGAACACCACCAAGAATAATTAATCCATTGAAGATGTAAACCCATCTTGACAAAGTCAACTTGATCACGTCTTTTCCTTAGCCAACCTTTACCAATACATTATTACCCAAATCTGAGTTCATGTAGTTTAACACATAACTACCAAAATATGAGTTCCTACAACTGAGTCACTTCCTGTAGCATAACACGTAACTACCGGAATTCAGGTACATGCAGCAGAGTCACTTTCTATAGTTCTACCAGAATCTGAGTTCATGTAGCATATTCAATTTATGTAGTTCTACCGGAATCTAAGTTCCTATATTTGATTTGCTTCGAATTCTTTCATGGTAAATTTCTGCTTGGAACAAGATCCTCACGTGTTGGGATTTCTTTGACAACTATAACTAAATAACCATTGACCTCAATAACACCTCATCAATATTTCCACCTCAGCAATCACTTTGATATCAATGACACCACTCACTGGCACACCTACAACCACTTTGACATCAATGACAACATTTTCTCAACAAAATAAATCTCGCATCAGCTCCTTCGTGCATTCAGTCACTCAGGGTACGGGGAGAAGTACTATAAACTTCATGGTCGAACCACCCCGTCCCACACAAGGTGAACTATTTCAGTTGATGATGGAACTACCACTATGTAGAATCATTAATTCAAAAGGTTTCAAGTTTTTTTATGGCTAGACAAGACATGATAGTGACGATGAAAATCACTCTTAAACTCAAGAACTAGAAATGTCTGGGATCTTCTCTCCTTGCTTCCATCCTTGCCGACTTGGGTAATCTCTCCATCTGTCTCATTTTCTTAACTCATTTGGTTGGAAATATCTCTATTTTTTGTATTTTTGGGGGGTGAAGAAGCTATGACGAGGGAATAGGATAATTTGTTATCTCTCAAATCTCAACTACTAGGCCTCCTCTCCACCCAAGCCCATTCCATCCTTTCGCAAGCTCATTCCACCAATCACAATCCTAGTCCTCCCCTTGACTCCTTTGACAGGTGCAATTTGTTAACCATGAAGTGAATGGAGCAAGGTGATTGGATTGAAACAAGTAGGCAAGGTCAAGATCGTAATAGTGCAATTGTTCCAAAAACAATGCCAAATTCTATCCCTATTGGAAAACAACCCATCGTGTAACCAGGGATGAAGTGGATGCTATGAAATCTGCAAAGAATTTCCATTGTAGATTCTCTAAGAATATCAAGAATGAGGTAGCATCCATGTAGAAGACTATCTATAAAAATAGAAGGAATATTTCCAATCTCTAATTGGAAATAGAGTTTAAATATTGGGTGCCAAAAAACAAGTTTTCTAGGTCCAGAGACCAAATTTTTTAAGCTCATTGAAATTTACTGGCTTAACAAGGATTTTATCACCTAGGTCATGCAAGAGAAAGGACAACAACAACATGTCATTCTGCAAAAATTGGTCATTCTAGACAAGAAATTTGAGGTAGTATGAAAAGTAGTCTTTGATGTAGAGATCATTGAACCAAAGCCCACACAATCTCATGATGTTCTTATTACATTGTTTGACCAATATTAGACTTCTAACAATACACCATACAATCCCATAAGGCTATATGAGGACTTAGAAGACCTTTTGGACACTCAAAACTGGTAGTACCCTTTATTGGATCCATAAGGCCAACTTTCTTGTCTTTTTATGATAGGGTAACTAGGAACAACAATGTTCTTTCCATACTTTTGTTATAGAATATATTTTATGGTTTTAATTAGTAATGTTAAGCTACTCTAGGTAGCTAATAACTTTGTATTGCTCTTAGCATCATTTTGAACCAAATCTAAGTCTTTTTTGGATTGTTGTGAACTTGATTTTTCAACTAGTTGGTCACAAGAAGTTTTGTTTGTACTTCTTACTATGATATATTAATATAAAGATAGCTAGATTACAAAAAAATGAAGAAGATAACAACAGGAATAATTAGTTTTGCATAATTTCTAAATTTTAAAACTTATCAATCAATTTATTACACTGATTCGAGGCCATTTCTATAGGTTGCATGTTTGCTTCTAACATGATGATCGATCTCTCCATTTCCTTACCTGACATGTGATTTCTTTAGATGAAACATGATCTCTACACCATCTTAGTTACCCACCACCCTTACTTCATGCATATCCCATAGCTCTAGCATCAATACTCTTAATTAATGCACTCATGTATTGTACTCAGCTAAAGTTTATTAGTTTTGGCATGAACAGTGTTGTTGTTGTTGAAGAAATCATAAAGCATGATCGTAGGATAAATTGCGAGAGTTGTGGGAGACTACATGCACTATCTATAGATTGAGAACCATCTCCAAACTATATATATATCAACCTATTCTTACTATATAAATAAGAAGAAATGGATATCTAAGTATTACTTAATGTCTAATCATAGCAAAAGAATGTCTTTGGTGTACTTCTTAGGAACTTGTTGTTCAAGTATAGTTTCCTCGAGTTTCATATTTCAATTGTAGGTCTTGTCTCACCCTACATATACAATGCATATGACTTGGGTATCTGGTAAAACCAACTAAAATTGGGTTAATTATGCTTGACAAAGAGTCGAATGGCTTCCTCACCAACAAGTTGGTTTTCTTGCATCCATGTAAATGAAAGACCTTTGACACACTAACTTTTACATCATGCATTATGCAAAGGAATTTGTAAAAGCATCAATTCATCAATCTCACTTAAAACCCACTTTCTTATTCTTCATTAACCAGAGTTTTTCTTTAAGATATTAAACAATTTTTATTATTTATTTATTTTTTCCCAAAAGACCATTCATGTAAGTAAAACACAAAATCAATGTGAAATCATTTGCTTCATTAATTACTTAAAATGCGTTTTCTATTGAATTCCATCCTTCATTCCCTCCACAATATTAAAATATATATAAAATGCCACCAAATTTCCACCATAATAACATGAATGACATTAAAATTCCCAATTGATACACAAGATTTTAGAGTAGTACAAACTAAAGAGAAATAACGGCAATAAATATAGGGGTTGTTACAATGTATGGAAATATAATTACTTGAGTTGTTTCTTAAGCTTGTCTAGTTCTCTCCTAGCAATATTGCTTCGTCGAGTAACATGTCGCACATGCATAAATAAAATTTTCAACCCCCTCATATATATATATATATATAAAGAGTTGGTTGCTTTTTTACATCCATTAATTCACCTTACTTTTTTATTTGCATTGTATTCTTCTTCAACCTTCACCATCATCATTCCTTGGCTTTGGGTTTAAACATACACTGCAACAACAAAAAGCATGAGAAGAAGAGATAACAATAACAACGCCAACATTATTATTGTCTCTAAAACAAAATAGGAGACACAGATATCCACAAATAGAAAGTAGATAAGTTTGTTGTAATATGTTTTACATTAAAAATGGATTTAAAGAGACCCTACTTCATTTGCTATTTAGATTCTTCTTATTACGATATGACCTTCATGTTAAACAATGATTTGTGAACCTTACCATGCGCTCAAGGGTTTGTTGGTTATGATTAAATATTGTAGTGTTATTTTTCAACATTGTATGTCATCTCGATATATCATTGTTTTTGTTAGCAGGGCAAAAACTTCACTAAGCTTACCACAACCAATGCAAATTCTAATGGAAATGAGTGCACCATTGTTGATGAAATGCAAATGCAAAGGTCTTAATACAACTATGGTGAAGTAGGTTGGATTATCTCTTTAAAAACCACCATAGAAATACAATTTTCAAAATAGGTTTTGAGGTATTTTACTTTGTTAGGCAATGTGGTATGCATGATAATTTGCTTCATGCACCTAGAGAGGCAAGACATGAATTATATCTTGTAGGTCTTCTATGTTACCCATTTTTAAATTTTTAAGTGAAAACTATCCTTCCACGTAGCAATGCTTCAACCACACATTTTATACCAAATGCTTTAATCCTTGGTTGTCTAAAATTCTCACATGTCCCTTTTGAAGAATGGTTGTTGGCAATGATGAAAAATGAAGGAAATCATGCACTATTGCTTCCCTCCACTACCACACCTCTGTTATGATATATTGGGGTGAGATATGATATATTGCCAAGTGATGGTTAAACACCCTTGTGTGTGCTTCTTTACATGTCACTACTACTATTCTTGTTTGATCTAAACACTAAAGATACTATGCATGTTTGATCTAAACACTAAAGAAGGATGCAAAGTAACTTAATCATATAGCTTATGCAAATGATCCTTTGACATCATGTGTGGGATGTGATGTCAATTATAGTATGTTGTACAATTATGACTAAGGGGTCGACTCCTTTGTTACAATTTTTCTTCTCTTAGATGTTTTTTTGGAAGGGTGAAGAGGAAACATACTTTAGATAGTTCAAGTTAAGAAAGGGCATTGGTCTCATTGGCCACAATGAAGGACATAATGCAATTACCATTTTCAAAAACTCTAATAGCTAACATCCCTGGAGTCCTTAGCAAGAGAGATTCGTAGCCAACCTGTATTGGATCCCTAGAGAGAAGTGGGAAGGCTTGAGGGACTGTGTGCAGTGAAGTGGGATCCCATTCCTTGGGTTGTGCAAGTTGGAGGGAAGAGAGTTGGAGAATTGGGATAGTTGTAGGAAAATAAGTTTGTTATGGGTAATATTAGGCTGCGAGTGGACAATAGAAACACCTTCTCTTTTGGATTCGTAGTCCTAGCTTAGGGGTGATTTGCTGCTAATATTTGGAGCAACAGATATATGGTTGGGAGGAACGTTCATCCTCTGTAGCTGGTTGCACATCTATTGATAAAATATAAGTGTTTTTATCTCTATTTCACTATTTTAATCATGGGTTTTATTTGTTGTGTGTATACTTTGAGTTTTTAGGAATCATATGTTGTTGTGCGAATGTTAAATTTAGTTGTACACACGAGTTTCTCTTGAGAAAGGCGTGTGTTCCTCCTGAGTGGAAAATCTTGCCCTTTTGGCCCCTTTTTCTCTTTTTTCTTGCAGTATGTTGCCTTCCTTGTATTTTTGTGTCTTCTTGAAGAAGGTTTACTATTGAAAAGGTTTTGTTTGATTGCATTTTATCTCTCATCATCAAAAAAATAGAAAGAGCATTCTAGGTGTTTTTCTTTTTCTTATCATTTGCATGTTTGAAGGTCGAATATTTAGTTGCATTTTCTTTCATTCTGTTTGCTAAGTAGGGTCTGATTCTTATAAGTCTCTACAAAAAAATAAAAAATTGCATTTGGAAATTTTCATTTTGCATTAATATTTTGTTTCAAGTTGTTCATGCTTTAACTGAATTTATTGAAGAATTAATGCAAAATTGAATCTGTCGGGTTCTTTCAAGTGTATTTCTGTTTGATTCCTAAAACACCATTTATTGCATCTATGTGAACCTGAGCAATCAACAACTATCTAAAAAAACATGAACTAAAATCAACTAGAATGTTTTATTTCATAGATCAAACCACCAATAGTCTAGGTTATAGGGCCTTGGAATAAGTTTGGAGAGTAAATTCTCGAAGGCCACAAAACTCAAAACTAAATTTGATTAAAGAGTGTAACACCCAGTAGTAGCGAGGATTTCTTTCTAGGAAAGTACTTCTAACAAAGGTGTCAAGAATAAGGCCACATTAAGGTAAGTGGGGGTGATATCCCCTCCTTCTCTTACTTTAGTGTATGTTGGATTACTACATGTACAGGGGTTTACAAAGTTTCAAGTCCTTTGGGTGACAACACTTTTGGAAGATTCAGTCTTTGTTTCCCTTCCCATACATGTGATCCTAATCCACGACTATTCAACTCGATTGTCGATTTCAAATTGGTAACCTTAGTGGCCACTCCTAGGATTTCACATGAGTGAATGTGAGTGAGAAGTGCTCATGGTACTTGAGGTAAATACCTAATAATTGTTTTGGCTCCTTCGGAGGGTTCCCATCTTCACAAGGGTACTTCCACCTTAGGTGGATGTTGTGAGAAGGTTAGCGTAATTGTCACTCATTCCTTCATTGATTCATATTGGAATTAATCAACCCATATCGGTCTCTGAAAGGTTCTGTATTTGAAAGGCCCTCTTGATTAACTCTTCATTGTTTTAGATTCATGTCCTATTCATCCCGGGCTAATCTTTGGAAGCATAATTTGTTTGTTGATTGATCTCAATACTTTTGTTAATTATGTGTTCTTTGTGTGTTTGTTCATTTGGCCTTTGGTTTTTTGTGTCTTGTTGCTTTCGAATATTTGATTCAAAGTGGTTGACCAACCTCTCCACTAGTCTAGAAAGAGTCATTGTCTTTCACTTAAAAGTGTGGAGTCACCCCCTCAAAGGAGAAGGTTTGACCCTCTCGACTCTCCTCCACAAGAGCTAGTTGAAGAGACCAAAGTTGTATTGGATATTCCCACAAGAGAAGAACCTATGTATAAGACCATTATGGCTAAATTTCTTGAGGGTACCAACCAAGGGACCCCTTCCCAAGGGCATTCTTGTGATTTATCTTTCTTTGGAAACATTGTTTCCCCCTTGATGACCACTCTGAACATTCTTGGATTGATTATGGGACTACTAGTTTGGTTGTGGCCCACTCCAAGTATCCCTAATTATCTCGAAGCTTCTCAAGTAATCACATTATGTCACGGGCATCAAATTGATGTTAACCCTTTACCTTCTTAGCTATTGAAATATGTCCCTCCTCCTTCTGCCTCATCTAGTGAAAGTCTAGCTACTAGTAACCAGAAGTATAAAAGGAACAAAAAGAGGAAGAATAAGAATAAGAAGCAAAGACATGGAGAAAATCCACTAGCCACTACAAGTCGTGTTAGGGGAAAGAATCTAGTCACTGTAAGTCATACTAGAGAAAAGTCACTAGCCACTGAGAGTCATGTTGGAGACGTGCCACCAACCACTACAAGCCATGTTTTGGGAAAGAAACTAGCCACTATGATTCATGTTGGAAGAAAGAACCCAATCATTGCAGGTCATATTGGAGAAAAGTCACTAGCCACTGTAATTCGTGTTGGAGACGTGTCACCAGTTGTTGTGAGTCATGTTGAGGGGAAGAAACCAACCACTATGAGTCATGTTTGAAGAAAGAATCCAGTCACTACAAGTCATATTGGAAATGGAAAACTAGTCACTACAAGTCATATTGGCATTAAGAAACTAGCTACTATGAGTCATGTTGGGGGTAAGCTACCAACCAATGTGAGTCATGCTGGGAGCATTGATATTCCTGATAAACCTATACATATAGGATGCAATCCTAAGTTCCCTTGTATACTTCACAATGGATATCACCTTACTCGTACATTCCCTATTATCCTAGAGGTACAAAGGGTGTGGTCCCTATCTAAAGGACCTTCTGATCTTGAACCACCTTTGGCTTCCTAGAAACCTATTCAACCATTGGTGAGCCAATGTAATATTTGGTCGATCCCACTCTTCTTTTGGAGGGTGATATGTCTATTGACCATATTTTCTTGCAACATGTTCAACCATTGGTTGATGAAGTGGTTTACCTGATGCAATTTTCAGTTGATCCCTCTCTTCTCTTGGAGAGTGATGAGTTTACTGAAGTGGTCAAGCCAATGACATATTTGGTCAATCCCACTCTTATTTTGGGGAGTGAGGTGTCTATTGACCATGTCTTCAACATTTACAGTTGAAAACCTTATGAACAAGGGGGAATCCCACTCTCTTCTAGAATTCTCCCTCCAAGTTCGAGGATGGTTTCCTTTGATTGGAATAAACTTTTTGAGTCTTTCCTTCCTTCTTCTGCACCCTTCCAAATAAGGGTTGAAGTTAATTCAACAAAAAAATATTGATGTATAGTATATGAAGGAGACTCTACAAGAATTTTATCCTCTTCACCTTGGTAAGCTTTGGGTTCTCCCAAGATTGTGTGAACTACCAGTCAACTACTGGCTTTTGAAAAAATACCTAGTGAATGTTTGGGGATTCTTCCTCAGTTTCCTATCATATTAGGTGGGAAGAACATGATTGTGGTGAAAGGCCCATGATACTTCAATATGATTCTTGATGTGATTATGTATATGATATGAATGTTGTGGTGTCTATGCTCTTTCGATTGATTCTTTTTCCTCACAATGGAAGTATTGTCACTATCGATCAAATTTCATTTGATAATCACCATCCTAATTCAACTTTA
>SNQJ01S0013067.1:214244-235075 GCA_010110895.2 Picea sitchensis | reverse complement strand
TCAATGAAAGATTCGCCAAGATTTTACAAGATTTTATAATTCAGTGAAATATTCGCCAAGATTTTACAAGATTATATAATTGACTAAAAGATTCGCTAAAAAATTATATATACATATTATATTATTGATAAGATAGCCTTCAATTTTTCCTATATATCATGGGGATTCGCCCATTTATTATATATATAAATTTAGGGGGGGTTCTTAAAATCACCCCTGCCTGTATCCCTGGAGGAAACACCCTGATAAGTGTCCATATTCCACACATCCTTCTTGCATTTTGCATAGGTATGTTCCATGTGCTTGGAACTAGTTTTATTTCCTCGCGACACTTGTTTCCTCCACTGTATTTTAGAAATATTTTATTCCTTTTTAGTATTTTATAACATGAAAAAGATAAAAAAATTCAAATGTGATAAAAAGAGAGATGGGGGGAGAGAACAAAGATCTATGTTTTGTTGGAATCTTGTCCTAAGTTATGTCACCCTTGAATGAAGCACCAATTTTGATTCATTTTCTCATCAAGTTGGGTTTTAGTATGGCCTTAGGAAGCTGAACCTTGATTTTTGGGTTTATTACTCCTCCGACTGGTTACTCTTCCAATCACCATGGAGAGTTTTTCAATACCTCATGTGTCACAAACTTATATCATTGTTCAACTTTGTTTCAAATGCTACCCAATTCACCATTGTGTCATGCTTATGTTCAAGGGAAGATTTAGCTTGTGTCGGTCATTCCTCAGACTTCCTAACTATTAGTGTAAGCCTCTCCATTTGTCAATTCCTAGTACTATTAGTATATTTTTTCTTTTCTCATGCCAATGTGGAAGGTCCCCATTGATGTCTTGTTGTCGATTCATCTCTTATCGACTATGACACATTTCTCTAAGAGTTTGACCTAAAGTCAATAACACCTTGGGCCTATTTTCATCATTAGTAGGTCACCTTGTGCTTAACATATGACATTTGATCATTGGTTGTTGATTGATTGGTTTCCCATATGTTCGACATCAAGACCTCTATTCACATGTTGGGATTCATGTTCTACCTTGGTTTCCATTTTCATCATTGGTGGAAGTCCTTGCCTATGTCAATGGATTTCATTATTGCTCATTGCTCAGAGGGTCTCTTTCATGTGCTATTCCATTTGGTGCATGTGAGAGACGTACTCAGTGGTATTCCTTCCATATTTTGTCTGAGACCCTCAAAATATTTTCTCCTTAGATTCACTTGTGACAAATGATGAGGGATGGATTAATTCCCTCATTCCAATGGATCTCTTCCCATCAAATTCAACTCATTTTTCTCTAGGAACATAATCTAGAGACTTTATTGTACCTTAGGGCTTGTAATCATTAGTGGTAGGATCCCTTGCTATTGATAGTGTAAACACACCAATGTCCCTTGATCGATAGATTCTACAAGTGCTATTCCATTTGGTGCATGTGAGAGACGTACTCAGTGGTATTCCTTCCATATTTTGTCTGAGACCCTCAAAATATTTTCTCCTTAGATTCACTTGTGACAAATGATGAGGGATGGATTAATTCCCTCATTCCAATGGATCTCTTCCCATCAAATTCAACTCATTTTTCTCTAGGAACATAATCTAGAGACTTTATTGTACCTTAGGGCTTGTAATCATTAGTGGTAGGATCCCTTGCTATTGATAGTGTAAACACACCAAGGTCCCTTGATCGATAGATTCTACAAGTGTTTGATGAAAACACATCTATTCACACTTTCTTGAATGTACTAAGTACCTTGATGCCCATTATCATTATCGGTGGGTTATATCGTGTTTTTCAATGGTATGCATCAATGATCAGTAATTAAATAGTTTAGCCCATGCTCAACATCATTTCATCTATTCACATGGTGTAGATTCGCACCTTCGACGATTTTGGATTGAAGACCTTAGGCCCTAGTAGCATCTCCTCTTTATGTTGCTTCTTGAATTGCATAAGACAATACCACTTACTCATATGACATTGGTACTTTTGGAGGATCATTTTTTTCTTCTCATTGTTCCATTCAATTCACCCTCCTAATATATTCTTAGACATAGATCCAGCATGTATTGTCCATAGCTATGATCTATTTTGACATGGATCCACTGTGTATCGTTTTTGGCCATGACATTTTCTTTACACACACACTTCATGGATTTGTAGTGTGCTTGATTGGAGGCCATGTTTTTCCACACCTAAGCATGGATATGCCCACCTCAGTTAAAAAATCATCTAATGCCTTGGTTTTTGTTGCAAGTACTTTCTTGATCCAAAGTTTGGTGCACTCCACCTAGCCCTACTCAACAACTTCCTCCATGATATTGTAATGTATTTATGCCATTATCTCCTCTTCTAACCACACACATTATGGGGCATTTGTTATTGAATCTTTAGACACATTATGGGGCCTTGATCCTTTACACCCAAATCATTTGCATCTCGAACCCTCTTTGCTCCTAGATTAAAAATCCTTCCTAACAATCCACACACTAGTTTCCTTCATCAAAGGAATATGTACCTCGAAAATAAATTAAAATTACAAAAAAAACATGAAAATTACACACTTTTGAGCGAAGTTTACATGATAACCACTTTGCAACTCCTAGAATCTCTTGGAAAAATAGTCTCAACCATCTTGAAATAGTATAAAATATACCTAATGGAAGGAGTAAAAGGACCATGATTTCTATATTATAGATATCATCAAGCCTTAAGAAGTCATAGCCATTTGATCCCCAAGGTTTTTATGACCACCATCTCCCTGGAAATCCTTATTTCTCATAGTTCCCATCTCCCTTTTTCATGTGATTGAGGCCTAAGACATGTTGGTCTTCCTCTTTCTTGCACTGAGTAAAACATAAGAGGTGACGTAGTCTTGAGTGCCCCGGGTTCGGAGGAATCTGGACAGTGGTTACGGGAAGTGTCAATAGAAAAATTCAAGTAAACATTTGTTGTATTTGCTGTTAATTTCAATAAAAAAATGGAGATCTCTCTTCTTTCCCTCTCATAAACTCTGAGTTTTATGCATTTAATTGATCTATTTTCAATATTTACCAGTGGTTCTATCTTACTTGGAAACGTTATTTAAGGTATTTATTTAACATTTCTTTCATTTTCTACCATTTGTTTGAGGAAGGTTATTGGTTGTATTGTGTCCGGGTTTACGAATTTGAGTAGGAGCAGAGAGGATTAGAGAGAAAGTAATATACCAACCTCACCTCCAACCATCTGTTAAACCAAGCATGTTCTCCTTAACCAACTGGTAGTTAGTTTGATTTTTTGTAAACTACTTTAGGTAAGGATCATCATTGTTCTCTGAAACACTTATCTGTTATGGTCCAACCTAGACAGAGGATAGATAGAATTTATTTGTGTTATCTTGGTGATCGATGAGTAGGTTAACATAATAGTGGAAGCCACAATATTTGCATTATACATCGCTAAGGATAATGGATATGGCCCTAAGGATAATGATAACAACATATACCTCTTTTTTATGAAATTAACTAATGATCAGTTGACTTACCCTTGCCCAAAATTCTCCTGCCTCAGTGCCCGTAGGATTGATATACTGAAGGGAATGTGCCATTTGAATCTCGACGAAAGTATGATTAGGCACATTAGGGAAATTAGGATCATCTTGTTGCATCATAGACAAACAAATAATAAAGTATATATCATCATCTATCGAGGCATACCAACTTCCCATTCTAACCCTAAAGGCTTGTCAATCCTAATCCCAATTCTATATCAACTATCTCATGAAATAATTCTTCACCTAAGTTCTTGGTTCTAACCTCCTCATAATGTTTTTTTATGACAAAATTTATTTGTATATAACATGTATCATTTGTAATGTGGTTCGGGAATATCTCTCGTTCACTTGATCTCACCAATCCCATGCTCAAAAAAATCAATTAGTTCTGAAGCTTCGACTAATTGATATCATGAAAAAATGTTAGAACTGTAAATCAGTTAATTAATAATGTAATAATAAATATAACTGATCTATTTTAAGCATTTTATTGCAACATAAGAAATAGTAGTCTATTAAAATTTTAAAATGTCTTACTAGTGCTCTACATAGATAAAAGGCATTGTAGAGTGTTTGTTATCAATATCATCACCATGCTTGCACAACAAATTAGGTCACCATGGACAAAGTGGTAGAGATTATGCAACCACCTATGTCGATTGTGGTGTTGTAGGCTTGGCTCCTCACACACTAAAATGATGTTTCACATAAACTAGATACATTGGAAAATGGTATTTTAAAAAAAAATCACCATGAAATGGTGCACTAATTGAAAAAATGAAACAAACTCGAAAAAATAAAAGTTTTCATTAAAACAAAAATTAAAGGGTTACCTTAATCCATGTTGTTTCTAAGGCTTCATAGGACCGAATTGATAATATTCTATAAATATGGTTTTTGAGATAAAACCAACAAGTAAAGGGTTACCTAGTCCATGTTGTTTCTAAGGCTTCATAAGACCAAATTGATAATATTTTGTAAATATGGTTTTTGAGATGAAATTTTTTAAGCTTGAGAATGCTAATGTATAATAACACTCAATGGTAAGTTAAAAATGAGTTGGAAAACAATGGTTTAAAAAATGAGGAATGGAGCATTGAAAGTAAATGAAACAAGGTTGCGTGGCAGCGCAGTCCCTGCCAACGAGGTTAGAAAGCAAATTGTGGAAAATGGGGTCGAATTGTAAGTGAAACGAAGTGTTTGGTGTAAAATGTATATCAGGGAAATGTTGTGTGCAACATGTATATCACGGAAGATGGGGAAAAAGTAAATGATGGTTGGCAGGCAAAGCACCATCTAATTTTTTAAAGTATATAGCAAACCTTTTTTTTTTGAAAGTATATAACAAAGTAACAAATTTGTTGACAGTGCAAGATTAAATTTGGAAATTTAAATGCATTCTCCATATGGACTAGTGAAAGATAAAAATATATGATGACATAAAATTAATAGGATATAAGAAATATAAAAATTTAAATGCATTTGTGAACATGGGGTATAAGTAAAAAACGATTGCATTATTGAACGCCATTTATTTTGAAATATATAAAAAAAGAAAAGTCTGTAACATATAAAAGAGTAAATGCATTTGTCATACAAACTATTGAGGGATAATAATAAAAGTCTAACATATTAAAAAATAAATTCATTTGTTATACAAAGTGCTGAAAGATAAGAATAGAGTCTGTAACATATAAAAATTTAAATGCATTTTTATTTGAAATCTGTCAAAAAATAAAAGTTCGTTACATACTACTGGAAATTTTGAAATATAAAAAAAAATTAAAGTCTGTTACATATAAACCGGAATTTCAATGCGTTTGTCATGTAGACTAGGATTGGGGTCCTGCGGATCATTAGAGAAATATGTACAAGAAACAGGATTGTGAAAAGAAGATAGAGTGCAATAGCTACAAAAGAAAATAAATGGAAAGGTATAAGTGTTTGCCTATACATATTTATTTAAGAAAGTGGAATAACCGGGTTGAGAAACAAAGAAAGATGCAATGAGTAAAGTTACAGTGAGGGTACATATGAGCGCTTTTTCTATTTGCTTGCGGCTATCATTTCATTGATGTCAGCGATGACTGCGGTTTCAAGGATGTTCTCCATGACTGCTAGAATGTTGGCAAGTGCCGGTTGTCTTTCATTGGCGGCCTGTTTCAATTGTCTTTCGAGCCATTCTTCAATGTATCCTCTCATTGGAGCGATGTTGATCTCATTGCAGATTTTGATGTTGAAAAGATCGTTTTCTAATTCATGGAAGTCGATAGAAAGATTAGAGAGATCCTGATGAATTTCCTCATTCTATACTGCATATTTGACTAGCTAGTCATGGACGCGATCTTGATCAAATTGAAGGATGTTGTAAAAAAATTCCAGAGACAAGGTCTTCAACATAACAACTTGTTTATTGGACTCTTGCCTGGTTAAGGGCAAGGAGTTTGCAATTAAGAGGGGGTCTTGGAAGTCGTTGGTTTTCCCGGCTAAGTCTATATTTGACATCTTTGTGAATAATTTATCTTTCTTCGATATGGCTTGTTCACATCACTGAACAATGAGATGTAGGTTCTTTACTTTTTCTTTCCAACATGCATTCAATTGGCCAATCCAATTTTTGGATGGAAGATCTTCCTCTCTTCTTTTTGTTTCTGTCATATTGTTGACAATTTTGCCAAAAGGGATGACCGTTTTTAAAAAGAATTTTTCTTCATCTTTTAATTCATCTTGCAAAATCTCGAGCAAGCTATGTGCCCTAGTTCCAAGGGAAGCGATGGTTTGTGATCTTTTCCAGGCCTCGGTAACCAGTTCCATTCTTTTTTTGATATTTTTCTCCACATATTCTTTATAGGATACGAGTAGGGTGGAGGATGATTTTACATTGGGTGCAGGTGTGCCAGGCATGGCTATTGCCAAAGGATCGACAAGCAATGGCATAGGAAAGAAAGCGTCTTCCAATTCTTTGACTCAGTCCTTGAGTCTGGCATTCTGGGTCTCAATGCATCCAATGGAATCATGAAGTGCTTCTCCGACCGCAGTGTGAAGTTGATAGATTTGGGACAGTCGCATGTTGGCAACGTCAACCTCTGAACGTGATTTTCCTTTGATATTTTTAACATTTTTTTTTCTCAAATATCAATTTTTTGTTTCGGCTATCAAAAACAACGCTCTGTAACACAAAGGATTCATCTTCGTCAAAATTTTGGGTAACGGATATGTCCATTGGAAGGCTATGGTGGATGGCATCTTCGGGCTGATCAAGGAAGGGGAACATGGCATCCAGATCAGTGTCAAATTCCATGTTCTCACTCTGAATTTTTGGCTCTTCCTCCTGCCCCACATTTTTTTTTCTCTTCTTCTCTACTGGAAGCTTGTGAGAACTATCAATTTTAGAGTGAGGAGGGTCGTTATCTCCTCCTCCGTTTGAAGAAATCTGGGTTTCATTGTTGCTATGATGGGCCATTGGAGCGATGCTCCGGGATGTCGTACTTTTTGGAGTGGTATTTTCAGATTGAACACTCTTGTCACTGGGGCCTTTCCCCTGTTGTGTGTACAATTTAGTGGAACTTTGTATTGTCTCTACATTGACGACATCAGAGGTAGGACCGTCACTGTCTCTGTTTTTGGGCAGGTGTTTTTTACAAAACAATCGTCGAGGCCAAGTGACTGTAATTGTTGTCTAAATATATCATAGGGGTCGAATCCTCTTATGTATTCAACATATCTGAGGTTGGAGATGCTAAAATGTGCTGCGAAATTGTCAATTTTGTTGATGTTTTTCAACACAAACTCCCCTATTTTCCAATGCAGAGGAATGCACTATTTTTTTTTCTTCCTTTGGAACAGATGAAACCATTATTTGTATTGACGTGCTACTTTTGCAATAAAAATCATGTCTGTAATGTGACATGGAAGGAGAGCAGGTTGTTCCGTGGAGCCAAAAATTCTTATGACAATGTAATTATCCAAATGTTGGAGTGTCCCCTTTTTGTCCAAAAAACTAGTTGCATGTTCAGATATGCGGGGAGCATCTTCTCCTAACAACAAAACTTTGATAGTAGACAGGAAGCCATTAAAAACCTCATAAAAATAGTGGGAAGCCTTGTGCTTCCACAAGGCCTGGTACCAGAACGCTATTGGGTGGAATTTGCAGTTGACATTCTTGGACAAAGACAGTTGCGGAAATCAACAAGAATGTGCTATTGCAAAAACTAAATAGGATGACATATAAAACTTCTTTTCCCTTTTGTACCTTGACAATTGGGAAGAGATTTCATAGGAAATTAACCTGCCCCAATAAAAAATGGCTTGTTCGTTGACTGTGAAATAAAAAATATAAAGAGCCATGCGAGAAACAATACCTTTGGACTCCTGTCCCATTATTCTTGTAAACAACCAGACAATTTTACGAAATGGATTTTTAAATGAACTAACCTGCATGCATGTAATATCTTGAGGAACTAGATTCGGGTTTTCCAAAAAAAGGGGAAAGAGGTCAAATCCGTTATTATGCTTTGCTAGGAACTATTTGCAATCTTCTTCTTTGAACGTCAATGTTGGCTCGGGCAATTTCAATATCTGGCGGAAGACTTGAGGTGACAAAGAAACATAAGAGTGGTCGTGCAGTGGAATAATTCTTTTCTTTGCAATATATTTATCGTCGCACCAAGAGACCAGATCCTTACAGTAAAAAACCTTAGGGACACAGCCTGCATGAGCAATCCCGGAGGTCCAAATTACTTGGTTCTCTGCGGCAGAGGTTGAGTAATAAGAAAATTCCCTAGACCAGTGGAAGTTATGGTGCTCACGCCTAAATATGTTCACTATATCTCCACAGAACTGGTGTCGAGATGATGCCATAGGTTTTGTGAGAAGGTTTCTTTGCTGCAGATGATGGTTTAAATGAATAGTTAGAGTGAATAATGTAACTTTTTGCTAAATCTTGGTTAAATGTTTATGAATGGGAAATCTCCTTGAGCCTTTCACTAATTAATGACAATCTGTATTGGTGGTGCATGATGAAATGTTAGTAGTAAAGTTTATTTATTGCATATTTAGAAATGCGAAGGTGGTGGTTATGGCGAAGAGCAATTAAGGAATGGAGGTTTCGT
Organism: Picea sitchensis; assembly: GCA_010110895.2. Lineage (NCBI taxonomy): Eukaryota > Viridiplantae > Streptophyta > Pinopsida > Pinales > Pinaceae > Picea > Picea sitchensis. Next base: position 226,419 of record SNQJ01S0013067.1, on the reverse strand, counting down.
GAACGTGCGAAGGCCATGCCGCATGAACAGGATTTCATGATTTTGAAATGAACACTCGGAAGGGATAATATAATCCCCCCCACAATTTTTGGTTTAATGCGCATGAATACGAGATGTCCTCAAGACTTTCGGCCATCAATGACAATATATATGGTTTATGCATGACGACCTATTAGAATTAAATGCCATTAATTCCATATTTAGAAACAAGATATGTATATGTGTGTGTATATATATATATATATATATATATAAAAAAAAAAAAATATTTTCTTTTATTATAGACAAGTGCGAAGGTGACGGAGACGACAGAGAGCAAGAAAAGAATGGCAAGCTCTGAAAAGCGGTCAGACGGGATTCAAAAAAGGGTTACGGGGATAGTCAAGATAGCCGAGTGTTGCACGGTAAAATTTCATGTTTTGGAAGAGATCAAGATGGGGCAGTTCAGCGACCGGTTTGTATATTTGCAGAATTCCTACAAAGTGGCTAAGTATGGAATAGGGAAATTGCTAATTGCATGCGTAGAAATAAGATCTTATATATAATTGCCAACTTCTAATTGCAAAGGGGTGCAAGCACAGGAAACAACGACTACGAACTGAATATGTCTTGAACCCGCCAAACCGACGATTCCCCAAAGAAATTTGAAGAAATGGCGAAGTATGGAAAGCGGACAGATGGGCTTCAAAATGGGGTGACAATAGTTCAACTAAATATGCGAGGACTGGATGGTTAAATTGTATTTCTCGAAATTTTTCAGTGCAAAAATGTGCACCATAGAAAAGGGCCTGATAGGTGGACCGTAATATGGAAAAGAGTATGATCTAAGAACGGTTGCAAATTTGTATATCTGTCAATTTCTATATAGCAGAGCTATGAATGTTGTTTGGAGGTCATGGAAAAGTAGAAGTGCAATGTTGACTCGACCAACGCGCAAGTCCGCTTGTCAATTTGTATATGGAGGAACTTTGGGTGCCAGTTGTGGGACAACGAACAATAGAGGGTCAATTTAAAGAAAGGGGAAGCGGTCGTTGGAAACGAGTGAATCCGCGAAGCTGAGGAGAAATGCATTGTGGGGGAAAAAATGATTGACTAACTAGGAAGAGAAACTAGAGGGAATAAAAGAGTGGGAAAATAGAAAGACGGAAGGTAGTTTTCATAAGCGCGAATTGGTTTCAAAGAAGCTCCATTGTTCTAAAACCATGATCTACTAATTCTCAACAAATGTGTTCTTGAAGATTACATTTTATTGCAACATGCGTGTGCAACTATGTTCTTGATACACTATTCCATGACTGTAACATATCAACTTAACTACTAAACTTCCTTTTGTACTAATTGCCATCAAATTCTTTATTGAAGATTAGATTTTATTGGAACGTGTGGGTGTGACTGTGTTCTTGATACATTCTTCCATCAGTGCAACATATTAACTGAAGTATTAAACTTCTTGGATTATGGGTTGTTATCATTAAAACTTAATAATTGCATGTCTAGAAACAAGAATAACGATTTTACTGCAACATTGTACATTGGTATTAGTAAACACAAGATCAAAGAAGAATGAGAGCACCGAACCATGCCAATTAGAACATGTGTTAAACCCAGAAAAGAGGCAGCAACGAAGAGTCCAAGGAATTTTTTTTTAATAGAAAATCCATTTAAAAAAATAAGAAGAACACTGAGTACTGTACATCTATGCTTAGAAATTGGACCTAGTTCTTTGGGCCAAAACATTGAAGGTATCTGCGACAAACACAGGCACGGGTTCCGTAGTATGCAAGATCCTTGGAGTTTTCTCCTCGATGAATCATCCTCTGCTGAAATTGATATTTTTCATAAGCTTTCCATGAGGAAGAAGACGAAAATGGTTGCAGGGCAAGTGGAATAGCCTTTAGCTGAAACCGCTTCTGCATAGTCCAAAAAAATTCAGTAGCACAAATTGCACGTGAAATTCTAGAGGCCGAAATTAGTCCATTCTGGGCAGAAGGAGATGACTAGTAGGAAAATGCATTGCAGCAGCGAGAGTTTTGGACCTTATGCCCGAAAATGTTAAACAATATTTTTTTGGCTTGAAATATATCTCTGGGAGCATCAACATATCATTGCTTTACAGTGAAACTCTTCCGCCCAGAACAAACTAATTTGGAACTCTGGAATTCCTACTTTCGTGGTGCAAAGTGGCTGTTGCATTCACCGTCGGTTTCTTTTCTGAAACTCCTTTTGGTGTTGTCATGACTGCGATCAACGAGCCGTGAAGGTCCGTTCATTATGGTTGATTTAAATTTGGGCCCAGGAGTGGGAATATTCTCTGCATTGCCATAATCCATTTCCATATCATCGTCCATCAGATCATCTTCTTCTGGCTCAGAATTCATGGCATCAACTTTTGGGATAGCCATGATTGCAACTGGGCAGGTTCTTTGAGCAGCCAGGGTTTCCATGGAATTTTTTGGCTTGAAATATATCTCTTGGTGTACCAAGGGACCATCTCCTTTTTTTCTCCTGGGCGGAGGGAGATGAATAGTAAGAATATGCCCTGGAATAGTGGAACCTCTGGCCATTATGCCCCAATGTGTTTACTAGAAGTTATTAAGAATTTCTGTTTTCTTGAGACGATGTTTGAAATGAAAATTGGGGAGGGATAATATAACCCTCCGAAAATTATGGTTTAATGTGTATCAATGGAATATCTCCTCGAGCCTTTCGCTGATCAATGACAATTTCCAGGGTTCATGCGGAATGAGCTGTGACCATCACAACTCACTAATTGCACAATTAGAAAAAGGTGTGAAGGTGGCGATGACGGAGAAAAGAGATTAAGAATCAGAAATTTCTTAAAGCCACCAACCCGTCGGTGCACAAAAAAAAAAAGATTGTGTCGCCTTTGAATTGAATACTTGGAAAGGATAACATGCATGTGCACAAATCTTAGTTTAATTCGTACTAATGACAAATCTTCTCCGGATTTATGGACATTAATGACAATTTTAACGGTTGCTGCAGGATGGTTACTAGCATTAAAGCTTAATTATTTCATATATGGAAACAAGTACGAAGGAAGCGGCGATGGCGAAACCGATTCTAAAAAATACCAAAGTATGTAAAGCGGTCAAGGGGGTTACAAAAGAAAAAATGACAAAAGATATACCTAGGAGACGTGAAGGGTCGATGGTTCTCGGCCTGGCGGGCAGAAAATTGAGCCTCTATTGTTCTGTGTCCTACAAATAGCACCTACACTTCCACGATATACGAATTAACAAGTGGACCTGTGGGTTGGTTGGTTCAACATTGCACTTTTTTTGTCCTTAGTGACTCCATATTAATTCCATATTTAGCCACTTTTTTGGATCAGGGGTTCTCGGGCTGGTGGGCAAAAAATTGGGCATCTATTGTTTCGCGCTCTATAAATAACACTGACAATTCCGCGATATACAAATTCAGAAGCTGACCTGTGGTAAATTATTAGTGTTAAATATTTATACTGCAAAATTTAATTAGAGGAGAAAGTTTGTACAATGTGGTCAGCCAAGTGATATAAAAGTATTTCGAAAAACGAGAAATACATAGTAAACATGTACTTTTATAAAGTATGGACATGAGATTTTATAGAACATATGTGAATCCCTCATTCCATACTTGGGCACTTTTTGTTTCGAGCGTTCGCGGCCTGATCGACTGAAAATTGAGTATCTATTGTTCTGTGCTCTACAAATAGCACCTACAGTTCCGCGATATACAAATTGACAGTGGCACTTGCGAAGATGAATCTCTATATAAAGTATAGACATGAGATTTTATAGAGCATATGTGGATTCCTCATTCCATACTTAGGCACTTTTTTGATCGCGGGTTCACGATCTGGCAGGCTGAAAAAAGAGTCTCTATTGTTCTGTGTCCTACAAATAACACCTTGATTGCCGCGATATACAAATTGACGGGAGGACCTACGGGATGCTTGGCGGAACATTGCATTTGTATTGTTCTAGAACATATGTGGATCCCTCATTCCATACTTGGGCACTTTTTGGACCGCGGGTTTGTGGTCTGGCGGGCTGAAAATTAAGTATCTATTGTTCTGTGTCCTACAAATAGCACCTACACTTCCATGATATACAAATTGGCACGTGGACTTGTGGACGTAGTCTCTATATAAAGTATGGAATGATATTTTATACAACATATGCGGATCCCTCGTTCCATACTTAGGTAGTTTTTGGATCGCGGGTTCGCAGCCTGGCGGGCCGAAAATAGAGTCTTTATTGTTCTATCTCCTACAAATAGCACCTAGACTTCCGCGATATACAAATTGACAGGTGGACTCGGGCTAGTTGGCTGAACATTGCACTTTTATTGTCTCGTAGCGATCCCGTATGAATTTCATAGTTAGCATTTTTTTTTGATCAGGGGTTCTGAGGTTGGCAGGATGAAAATTGGGCCTCTATTGTTCTGCGTTGTACAAACACATTGTTCTACAACATATGAGGATCCCTCATTCCATACTTGGGAACATTTTGGATCGCGGGTTCGTGACCTGGCAGGCTGAAAATTAAGTATCTATTATTTTGTGTCCTATAAAGAGCACCTAGACTTCCGCGATATACAAATTGACACACGAAATTGTGGACATAGTCTCTACATAAAGTATGGAATGGCATTTTATACAACATATGAGGATCCCTCATTCCATACTTAGGTAGTTTTTGGATCGCGATTTCGTGGCTTGGCGGGCCGAAAATAGAGTCTCTATTGTTCCCTCTCCTACAAACAGCACCCAGACTTCCGCGATATACAAATTGAAAGGTGGACTCGGGCCGGTTGGCTGAACATTGCACTTTTATTGTCCCATAGTGATCCCGTATGAATTTCATATTTAGTGAATTTTTTTTATCGGGGGCTCTAGGGCTGGCCGAATGAAAATTGGGTCTCTATTGTTCCGCATTGTACAAACATATTGTTCTAGAACATATGCGGATCCCTCATTCCATTCTTGGATATAAAGTATGGAATAAGATTTTATAGAGCATATGCGGATCCCTCATTCCATACTTAAGCAGTGTTTGGATCACGGGTTCGCAGCCTGGCGGGCCGAAAATAGAGTCTCTATTGTTCCCTCTCCTACAAATAGCACCCAGACTTCCGCAATATACAAATTGACAGGTGGACTCAGGCTGGTTGGCTGAACATTGTACTTTTCTTGTCCTGTAGCGATCCCGTATGAATTTCATATTTAGCGATTTTTTTTGATCAGGGGCTCTAGGGTTGGCGGCCTGAAAATTGGGGCTCTATTATTCCACGTTGTACAAACACATTGTTCTAGAACATATGCGGATCCCTCATTCCATACTTGGGCACTTTTTGGATCGCAGGTTCGCAACCTTGCTGGATGAAAATTAAGTATCTATTGTTCTGTGTCCTACAAACAACACCTAGACTTCTGTGATATACAAATTGATACGCGGACCTGTGGACATAGTCTTTATATAAAGTATGGAATGCGATTTTATACAACATATGCGGATCCCTTATTCCATACTTAGGTAGTTTTTGGATCGTGGGTTCGTGGCCTAGCGAGTCGAAAATAAAGTCTCTATTGTTACGTCTCCTACAAATAGCACCCAGACTTCTGGGATATACAAATTGATAGGTGGACTCGGGCTGGTTGGCTGAACATTTCACTTTTATTGTCCCATAGCGATCCCGTATGAATTTCATATTTAGCGAATTTTTTTGATCAGGTCTCTGGGGCTCACGGGTTGAAAATTGGGCCTCTATTGTTCCGCGTTGTACAAACAGCACCCACAACTCCACAACATGAAAATTGACAAACGAACATGTGGGATGCCTGGCTCAACATTGCAGTTTCATTGTTCCTTGTCCTCCGAATAGCACTTGGAATTCCGCGATATACAGATTGACAAATGCACTAGAGGGATAGCAGGTTCAAGTTTTCCATTGTTTACAGATGCTAACCCCTATCAACTATCTAACATATCTAAAAACATTATTTTCAATACTAAATTATTAATAATAATTTTTCATATTGCATAATTTAATTAGATGAGAAAGTTTGTACAATCTGGTTGGGTGATTGATATAAAAGTTTTTCGACAAACGAGCAATACATAGTAAGCATGTACTTTTAGAAAGTATGGACAAGATATTTTATAGAGCATATGTGGATCCCTCGTTCCATACTTGGGCACTTTTTGGATTACGGGTTCTCGGCCTGGCGGGCTGAAATTTGAGCCTCTTTTGTTCCGTGTCCTGCAAATATCACCCAGACTTCGGCGATATACAAATTGAGAGGTGGACTTGCGGACTCCATGTCTGGCGGGTTCAAGATTGCAATTGTTTAAAGATGGTCATCCTATCTAACTTCATCTAAAAACATGATTTTCAAATACAAAAATATTAATACTAACTATTATTATTGTACAAGTGAATTGCATTAAATTATTAAAGGATGTTCAATCGCTTATAAAAAAATGAAGGAAACAAAAGTTTTTTTTTTTTTTTTAATTCTATCACCGCAAGCATACCAAGGATGAATTTGAATTTTAAGGTGCTCTTGTTCATATGATAGAACAATTGTACTCCGCACAGTATATATTCGTTGATTTCAAATCATTCCAGGATATTAATTTTACCAAGTTCATCGAATAAGAAAAAATGCCAAAACAATGACCAATTTGAATTTTAAGACCCTCTTGTTGGTATGATACGACAGTTGCACTTCACACACTATATATTCGTTGATTTCAAATTATTTCAGAACAATAATTTGATCAAGTTCATCGATTAAGGAAATATGCTAAATCAAGTCACATAGTACATTTGCGTCACAGCGCCATAGAAATTATCAGGCGGATCTGCGTCCCAGTTGGCTAAAAAGAATCAATTATATTGTTCTGTGTCCTCCAAAGAACAACTGGAGTTCCACGGTATACAAATTGACAGAAAAAGCAGATAACCAAGAACCAACCATACTTTAAACAACCCACAAATAAGTTCCCAGAAGGTTCCATAGAGCAGAACCCATCGACCTTTGCACCAAACAATTTGATATACAAAGAAAAGACGTCGCGGCATTCGTTTTCTCTTGAAACGAACTTTCATCTCGATGTTCAACAAATATTACAGAGAGACATGAGGTATTTTCATTTCCTCCCAAAGTTTGATATAATTTTTTTTTTCCCTTCTTCAGCCGATATGCAAAATTGCATTGTCCTCATTTAAGGTGAATTTGCTCTGTATCCGAAGCTGTCGCAGTATGTAGACACTGCTTGCCTTTTTCTGTAGATATGTTTCATATGACAACTCTGCCAACTCAGGAAACACATTTTGTAACAGAGGTTGCCTAACCGTATAGTGCATGGTTGTGTTGCCCACGGTTCGGATAAAACCATTGATGCAATGTCCATAAATATATGGACATTTTTCACTGCATCGCAGACAATCAATCGTATCATCACTTATCAAAGTAGAGGCAGAAGCACGAGAATGGATTTTTGCACATACAGGATCAAAGGGGGTTGAGTACACATTGGCTGCAACTAAAAGACCTTCAACTTGGGAATGCGAGCAAAGGAATTAATACATTGAACAATATAATACATAACTGCACCTCCCCCCTTTAAAACAAAAAGAAAAAAATTAAACAGGTGCAGAAATTTGTTTAAGGCTATTTCTATAAGCAAAGTGAAGATGATTTTGTGAATGTATATGCACAACAATTGTAGAGCTAGCTATTTTCTCCAGATCCTTTACTATATATGCTCGCAACTCTGTTACAAACGTTTCCTAGGTTGTCCGAAAGATCATTTCTCTAGCATCCTTCTTCTTTGTTATATTTTTGAACAACATAAGTGGAATCTTCCCTCTATGCAATTGATGTTCCATTGATGAAAACAAATATGAATACGTATCAAACAATTGTAGCTGCAACATGGAACAGTGCAATATTTGTGTAACTTATCCGACATACATGCAGATGTGAAAGTAAAGAACAAAACTGAATATGAAAAGTGGTACCATTTCCTTGTCGTTGTCCGACTCTCCATCCTTTATATGGAGAATTTGTTGCGACCCAAATTTTCTCGCCAGTGTCAAAGCAGCCCCTATCGTTCCGATTGGGTAAATATCAATGCTCTGTGCAAGCTGGATGATAGGTGGTATAGACAACCATTATGTCCCCGACGAACACCTGTCTAGTTTGGCGGCTGTTCAAGCCCTCTATTGACAGTACTTTGGATGTCACAACTCTAGACCTGATAACATTTTTTGAACAGGAAAACTAAAGTGAATGATAGTGTGCTACAAGTACACGCATAGTTTTGATGAACTATGGAGCCACAGTTTCGCAACCACACCTCTTAGTCTGCGGATCATGCAGCATGTTCAGCGTCTAGCTTGTACTTGTTGATACTTATTGCGAGATGCAAACCATGTATTGCAGATGGCATCAACATATCCGCCATGCCATAGATGAATATATAGCCCAAGAAATTTGTTTAGTAAACATAATAAGAGCAGAGCATATGCATATTTACCTTTGGCCTTGTCGGTCTGTCGATGTCTGGGATGATTGACTACTCATGGCCGTGTCACTAGTCCAACTTTTTTTGATGCAAGCATGTGCAGATGAACATCAGGACTAAATAAATATATGCATTGTATATTGTCCATCGGAGGGACCAAATAACCATAAAACTGCATGCATCTTAATTTTTTAACTGGAGAAATGTTTAACAGTAAACAGGGCATGACCGCGGGCCACCATGACCAATCTGTATATCGCGGACCCTCGGAACCCAAGCGAGAAAATTTCAAGCTGCCAACCTGGCACCCACAATCGAGAAAGTGGGTAACTATGGAATAAGGTAGAAGTAGGACCACATATGTCAATATGTTAGTCCACCAACCGGTGCACGAAGGAACTTTCGGAAACCACACTAAGCAGATAAATTAGAAAACAAAAGGGATAATAGAAAATGGAAAAAGTAGAAATAGGGAGCGCAAAAATGCCCATTACTGTGAAGTCATCGTTTTCAAGTCTAATATTATATGCTCCCACTCGATTTGTATATCTAATTTACCGGCACACTTGGTATACCTTTTAGAATATTGTACCACAAAACCCCCTGCTGCTGCATAGAAGAATTCATCTCCCTGTCCAAGCAACCTGTTTTTTCCAAGGCAGCAAGGCCGAAGATACAATTGACATGAAGTTAAGTTAGTATGAAAACAAACATCTAAAAGAAAAAGAAACATGTCTATTTACCCGCCAAAGAGTCCTTCGTCCTGTCCAACCATTATGTTTGTTTAAATGGAGCAATGCAGCGCAAACACAACGGACATGAACTAGCTTAGTATGCAAGAATGTATGTAACCAAGATAACTTACCATGTAGGAAGGCAGGAAACTAGCTTAACACATATACCGACCATAAATGAAATACAAAACAACGCGATATGAAACAACAGTACAAGCATGCACCTTTCTATATCCTCTTTAGCTAATGCACTCAAGACTCCCTCCTTTTCTCCAGCTACTCTGTTTGTTTCAATGTGAGAACCCACAAAATTTAATGAACAACAATAGAAGCTGGTATTCACTGGAGAACAAGCAATATGTACATACAACAAAACTAACTCAACGAACAGTCTACAAAGGCAGAAACATGAACCTTTGCGCTTCTCTATCCATGGCTGTAAACGTGTAGATTTTTTTTCCCTGGCCAAAATATATTACAAGGCACAAAATATCATGCAATTGCATGGCCGCAGCTAAACGATTTTTGGTTTTCCCTGGCAATTTATCCAGATATGCCCTTTAACCATGTTCTTTATCCTCTACACAGACTGTTGTGCCCATGATACAAGTTCTCAATTTTCCGTGGCAAACTACCCAGACATGCTTCCAGACATGAAAATATAATCTTGCAGAATCTTTGTTGCACATATCATATCTCAAGCACAACACAAATTGTATTGTGCGCACACCAGTCTATGTAGAGGAGAAAGAACATGTCATGTCATATCCGCAGATATGACCATACATGGTTTATAAATGTTGCCTGCATACATATGCTTTATTCCAACAAAAAAACAATGGATATTGTAACTTCACATGTAATCCTCGAACAATTTTGCATGCAACTATTTTCTTTCATGGCAAGACTCGAGCACCAGGAAAATCTCACAGAATAACAGATATCAGTCTCAGCAGACAACTGCATATTGACTGGTGGGTGCAGGGGCTGAACAACGTAAAGCGCCCCCAAAAAACAATAATAATCCAAAAAAAAGAAAAAAGAAAAGCTCCAACCACTGTCGTTGCACCCCAACCTTGTAAGGCCGAATCAAACAAAAGAAACCAGCAAGGACCAAACCAACGAGAAAGCACAAACAGGCCGAACTACACCCCCAGGGCCCCAAAGCGCAAACCCCAGCCAAACAAACAGAACCAACGAAACAACAAGAACCACGGAGCGAGTGAACAACATATGTATCTCCAACGATTACGAAACTGCAACCCAAGCAGAAAAGGGACCAGAAACATACAAGGAATGTGTGACTACAAATAAGCAAACACTCTTACTTGGAAATTGCAAACACTAAACAACAAACAAGGACGACAAAATGAAACTTTGGCATCGAAACTTACTCCAAAATGATAAAATGCGCAAGTCGAATCGCGAGTGAAACAACAATAAGCAACAACCGAGAAACCAACGAAGAAGAACCACTCACCAAACCAGTAAACAATGTATGTAGCTTCAACGATTACGAGGGTGAAACATACAATGGCAACAACCGACAAACCAACGAAGAATAAGCACTCACCGAACCAGTAAACAATGTATGTAGCCTGAATGGCAGAACAAGGATGAAACATACAATGGCTATTGAAGACTCTGCAAATTCACTGCAACTATATAGAAAATTTCGAGGAAAAATGTACTCCGAGAACCGTATTTACATAAACATTTAAGACTCTTAGGCTGTCTAGGGACCTCACGGTATGCAAACATTTAAGTTGTCAGGGGTGTTGGAGGACGCCGCGTCATGTAAACATTTATGCTGTCAGGCCTATTGAGGCATCTCGAAATAAGTGTCAATACATTTCAAGAAACATACATTTGCCAAAGACGCTATAAACTTTGGAATTCTCAATCACTACAAATCTTGGATATCAAAACATTTCAATATGCTTAGTACATATCAAAACTTATGGATATATTTGGGTAGCAGAAAATGCTAATACAAACATTCGAACTAATGATAGCATTAATCGACCTTCAAGCAATATACAAGAAAAATATATGATTAAAACATATTGTCTACGAGAAAAACTTTGGATATGTTGCCATATAGTATATTGGGAATAACAAAGCCAGCAATAAGACCTCCAATCTCTTATCCAATCAGATCAATACATATATGTTACTTTTTATTATATAAAAATATATGCTTTTAATTCCATAGCTCCAACAATAGGTATTGTGCAAATATTTCGGGTCAAAGGACAAACTAATATGTAGTCAATGCATTATCGATCACTATAGTCCCTCTAGCCTACGACAAGGACTAATAATAAAATAAAAATCATATTTATTTATATACATTTAGCAATATGCCTATATTGTCGACACACTCGAGCACCCCATTTTATCTCGTGCATAGTACAAAACAATTCTTGTATTCATTAATAGCACATTGGAACACACATTACAACCACATAAAAGGAGGACAATGCTCTTTTACTTATTACGCACATCATAACTATGTATGATAATGTATGATAATGTATGATTGATGATAGAGATGGTGCACCATAAATGATGTGGCACACCATTCAGAGTGTGTTGCAAGTGAAATGGTGCACCATTAAGTGATCACTAAAGTGACACATTATGGGTTGTGTGTCATATTACTTATTACGCACATCATAACTATGTATGATAACAAATCATGTGCATGATTGATGATAGAGATGGTGCGCCATAAGTGATGTGGCACACCATTCAAAGTGTGTTGCAAGTGAAATGGTGCACCATTAAGTGATCACTAAAGTGACAGATTATGGGTTGTGTGTCATATTAATGAAGGAGAACATTTATGCTAATATAGTTTTAAAGTCATTTTTGGACACTGATTGTTTCCATGTATAA
>SNQJ01S0013067.1:199395-212884 GCA_010110895.2 Picea sitchensis | reverse complement strand
TATAAAAATAAAAAAAATCAACTTATTTTTAATTAATCATTCTTGATTTTGACAGAAAAACATTAAAACTTGTTTAGTATTGGTTTTACATTATATTTTTACGTGAGAAACAAATATAATATCAAATATACAATTGAAAAATGGAAAAAAGTACATACATTCTCATAATCACTCTTACTTATGTGAGCACTCTTCAAATTATCATTAAAAATTTCTCACACACCATAGAGAATCAATGAATGGAGTGTTTTAGATTAATTGATTTGTGATATTTCACTAATCACGTATCATGATTACCAAATTGAGGATATAATGATGGATTCATAGATGAATTAGTCCAATCGTTACCTCGTAAGATTTTTAAAATTATTTCGTAACATGAATATTATGTTACTCATCTACTATCCAAAAATTGATATTTTGATAATAGAGATTAGTCTCATATTTTATAATCACATAGTTTTATGATAATCTCCTTGTTAACAAAATGAATTAATAAAAAACGGATTAAAATGCTTGTAAATTGTTTAGAAATGATTCCACTAAGGTTATAGAATTGTTTTCATTTCATAATTTTAATTTAAATAATCTTGAAGATTATATACACTTAAGAACATTCATCATTTTGCTAAAACTATTTTCATATAAATAGCTATCTTTAGAGTACTCATGAATGTGATCACATTTGCTTGTTGATAGACTAGAAAGTTTTATGGCCACCAATTAGAACACACAATCTTATTCTTAGGTCTCAAATCTCTATGAATTACTTGGTTTGCAACTCTATAGGTTAGTATATAAGTAAAGCAAAGAGAGATTCATAGACATACAACCCATAAAGGTACACGACTAGTCAAAATTAGAGTGTATGGGCCAACTACTAAGCCACAACCTAGGTTCAAACCTTGGTAGGTATAGAATCCCTTTTGGTTTGTGTGTGAGAGGGAAGGTGTTTGACCTCTCATAGTTTGATTTCCTCCATCGTTAGAGAGAATTAACACATTTTCAATAAACCACATTGGTTTAAGTGGACATTAATATGATACTTTGTCCTTTATTAACACTCATAAAATATAAATATGTTGTGCCCTTCCATGTTTATCTCTAATTATATGGATTTACTCTACTCTACTTATTTCTTGTTACTTCTCTTGACTTCTTTTAACTTTGTCTAATCTTCCCTCAGCCTTGAATTCATGTATCTATTCTCATATGAACCCAACTATTAACCCATTGCCTTTTTTCCTTCTCCCTCCAATTGTTACACGACCATATCCATTGACTTATCATCTTCTTACCTCTTCTATCCATCTTATTAATATGTGCCCTGACTACTTCTTAGTGTTGTATCTTCTATTTCCCCTCCTAATTACAGTCATTGTGGGACTCCATCCATCATTAAACCTAGTTATTTCTCTATGATGTCCATCTTTGATAACATTTTCTTAGTTCATCTCTAATATCATATTCAACATCACTCTCCATCATAACTTTCCCATTAGAATACATTATCGGTAACCCTATCTCTATCCCTTGATCTTGATTTATGATAGCTTCCTTGCACTTTACTTTAGATATCCTATCATGACCTAGTATTGGTTTTCATTCCTCGTATTTGTTGTTGCACTACTTCCATTGGAAACGTAACGAACTCTAGGTCTCTCATGATCTCCAAATACTGCTTTGGCTATTTTTCCTAAATACCATCATCTTCTCATTGGACATTTGCCTAGATGCTCCTTCATCAATATTCCCTTATCAAAAAACTAAAGCACAATGTTTTGCACTTAAGTGGTTATCATTGGATCTACAATCTTACTTTACTTATTTTTTTGCTCCTTTTGTTATATTCTTGTGAGTTTTTCTAACCTTACTAAATCCTCAACTTCACATATTTATTCTCCTATGAACCCAATTATCCAACTCAATTTATTTATATTCTCCTTTGTTACTCTTCCATAACAATTGACTTCTCATCTTCTCGATTTGTGCTCTGACTAATTCTTATACTTGCCTCTTAGACTTGATCTCCTTCTATCAAAACCACTTTCAAATTCCCTCCATCATCAAAAATAATTATTTCTCTCTAGTGTCCATATCTGATAAAAATATTTCATAACCCATCTCCTATGTCTTGTTTGAGATCACTCTCCATTAAAACTTCACTTTCAACATTTGCCATTGAAAATACTATCTTTATTCCATGATCTCAATCTCCAGTAACTTCCATGAGCTTCCATGTAGTTTGACTCTAACATCCTGTCATGACTCACATATGGTCTACATACCATCAAGTAGTTTTTATTTCACTACACATTTGCAATTGAAAATCCTATCTTTATTCCATGATCTCAATCTCCGATAGCTTCCCTGTAGTTTGACTCTAACATCTTGTCATGACTCACATGCGTTCTACATAAAGTATTTTCTTCATATTCAATTTGTTATCTAGGTACCCTTTGGGCAATGCTCAAATGTGCCATGACCAGCTCTCCACCTTGAAAAGACTTATATCTCTGTGATTTTTCATTATACTCTAAACTATTACCCAACAACTTCTCGTGGACCTATGCAAACACTTGTTGCATTCGCTCGGCAATTGCTTTCGCATTATTACGCTTCGAAATTGCTTTAGCATTATTACTCTCGATGATCTCTATTGGTGAATCCACCAAGTCATTGACTGCTCTCCAATCATGTGCATATACAATCCCTAATTAAAAAAACCTTTGGACTTGTTCACTTTTAAGAATTATATATCTCACTCTATCTACTTGTTTGAGGAAGAAATGTAGCTTCCCCCAAAAGTGACTTAACATAGTATTCCTATCGTGTGATTATAATAGGTAGTCCATGCAATAGTACAAAGTCATTGAAGAATGCCTCCAATGGGTGAGAGGTTAGTAACTCAGTGAATTCGAATATTTGTCATTGGGATCAATAACGATCAACCAACTGCTACTTTTATCTTGGTTAAGTTTGCTTTTGTTTTCATTATTAGTTTTGGATTTGGATAGTTGTTTTTTTATAATAATAATAATAATCTAATTTTAAGATTAATGTTTAATACTTTCTATTCTAGATTTGAACTAGTAATTTATTAGGAAGATATGGATCAATTGCAAATATAACTGGATATGCTCTTGTTCCTAGCTTAGATGTTGGCTAGATTGCTTTCACTCGGTAAAGAGAATATATTTAAAACGATAATTAACTTGGCATGGAACTGGAATTGGTTTTGAACGTAAGGTAGAAGATGGTTCATCTTTGAAAACCTATCGAGCCAACTCAAACCCTTGTTGTGTCTTTGTCAACCATAACAAAAGAGGTCTTCGAGTCTCTGCAATCTTAAAAGCATCTTCAGTTCTAATCATCCAATTTTTTTATTTCTTTAATGATTGGTGAAATCCGCAACTAGATTGGTCTCGTATTCGTGTGACATAGGTACTATAAGTATACCTCTTTCCCACAGACAAGGGGATTTGAACTCAAAACCTCATCGAACATAACACTTCATATCAAGACAGTTGACAATTGAACTTCCCCCAAAAACTATCATCCAAAATTATTCAAAATATAAATTCCAATTTTATTAAAGTCCAGATCACTTAATTAAAGTATTCTCCCCTTTAATTCGACCAATTTACCATCACCAATCCTATGACTAGCAGAGATAGAATTTTATCTAAGTTTGCATTGTCTATATGTTAACATTGTTGAATGAAGTTGTGTTGGAATGATGGATTACGACAGGCTACGAAGAGAAAAACGAAGTTCATAGAACCCGTTATTGAGCAAATGTTGACAATAGGGAAATTTGCTCAGATACAAGGAAATTTACCGATGTCCAGGGACGTGTTGTATGATAAATTTCTAAAAGTTATATGAATATATCTTTGCCAAATTATGCCCTAGATATTCAAAAGAGCAACGCAAGTAATAATACCGAGGAACCCTGCTGCCAGTACTACAAGGGAAGTCGAGATTATTGACTTAACGGAGCCAAGAAAGGGCTCTTGAATTTTGGGAATATATATATATATATATATATATTAATTTGATTTTTAGATGTAGCAATTTTTTTAAGTAGATGTTTACGTATTAATATTCATGAACATTTAATGTTACTTCAGAAACGAAACTAAATTTGAGTTTGACAATTTATATTAAAACTTTATATTGAAATTGATAGTTTTAAATGTGTTAGAATTCTATTATCATACTAACCTATTAGAATTTTATTAGGAGTGTCTACATTATTACCATACTATTTTCGAGCACTAATAAGTTTATGTTTCAAGAAAACCCACTCCATTTAACTTCTATTTTCAAGCACATAATTTTATGTTCTTTTTTATCAGGTTGGTATAAATCTGCATGGTGGATGTAAATGAAAATGCCATGTAACATACATGGTTTTATAGAACCTTGCCTAACCTTTCTTATAATTTTGATATGTTCAGAAATCTTTTACATAGTGTTCATAATGATATGTTTATAAATCTTGTACAAAGTATTCATAATGATGATAGATTAATAAAATTCTTTTTCATAATTTTACTTTAAATTTTATCAAGTTAAATAAATTTGTTATAAGTTAAATATATATTTGTTATAAGTTAAGTATATTTGTTATAAATGTAAATTTTATATTTTAAATAGATTTGTTATAAATATTTAAAGTTTTTTTAAGATTCACAATTTAAAATATTCCAGATTTAGATGATTCTTTTTATCTTGTTTTTTGAGAAAATACTTTTTCTATTATTATATTGAAGGAGGTTGAATGTTGGGTTTAAATTTGTCATTATTGTAGAATGTTTAATGTTTAATTTAGATTTAATTATTTTATAGATTTGTCATGAATGTAAGGGAAATTTTAATGTTTTTCTCCACCTAATGTTATTAAGGTTGGATAGTGATGAAAACTTAATATTTTAAGTATAAGATAGAAATTTTAATGCTTTTCTCCACCAGGACAATGATGAAAGCTTAATATTTTAAATATAAGATAAATTACATTTTATGGCAAACCTTTCTCATATTTAAAGTTTGTCAATTAAAATAAATTACATTTTATGACAAACCTCTCATATTTAAAGTTTATCAATTAAAATTACTTGGTGCCTCCAGAGAATACCACTTATTTCTTTCGGCTGGTCTAGAAGTACTTTTGCCTAAAATCGTAAACTCTTTTAGTTTCCCATGAGATGGCAAATCTTGTTATATATAACAGTGTAAGGTGAGCTTGATTAAAAGTTGTTTAGAATTAGGGGTATAAGTGATTTTTTTGGGGGGCGCTTTTTTTGTTGGTGTGTTTTAGAGTTATGAGGTTACTCATAATATTAATGGTGGTTTGTATTAATGGAGGTTTTAGTGGATGAATGGTTTATATTAATGGTGGTTTTAGTGGATGAAAACAATTATGTAGTTACTCATAATATTAATGATGGTTTTAGTGGATGAAAACAACAAATGTGGGTTTAAAATCAACTAATTTGCTTGCTTTCAACACATACACTTGTTTTTTTTTCCTTTATAATTTCATGTTCATGATGCACTCACATGCTCATTGTGGCACTTCGGATGTCTGCATTAACAACTTTATCCATTTACAATTTCATTCATAGTTGTTCCATTTATCTAACAACTTTATCCATTTACAATTTCATTCATAGTTGTTCCATTTATCCAAGGCAGGTTCAAATTATCGTTCCCAAAATTATCCAACAATAGATGGAGCGGTTAATCTAACAAAACTATATAAAAGATGGAGTAGTGAGCGGTAAAACCCCATTGAGTTTGTTAATCTAACAAAGTTGTGTAAAAGATGGAGCTATGAATGCTAAAGCTTCATTGGTTCCCTTGTGCTTACTCGGTCAAATTGCACTCCATTGAGTTTGTTAATCTAACAAAGTTGTGTAAAAGATGGAGCAAACAAAGTTGTGTAAAAGATGGAGCAGTGAGCTATAAAACCCCATTTGTTCCCTTGTATTCAATGAGTTTGTAGTCAAATGTTCATTTTGTTATGTATATGAAAGTGGATGTTAATAAGTGATTAAATTTGATTATTAATTATTTTATTCACAAAATGTTTTATAAAGTTATAATTTATATATTACAAACTCATATCTCATATAAAGCTAAATTACAAAGCATCATTTATGAGCATCTAAATTTTTCTAACAATCCATAAACCTCATATCTTATAAAAAAAAGTTTGAAAATGTTAAAAACACTTTGCAAAAATCATATGCTCTTTTGACCTATAAGTATAATCACTTCAATTCACTTCCGTGTTTCTTTTCCCCTACTTCAAGGTATGCTAGTTGTAAATAATTCAATTATTCAATAAAATTTTGTTATATGTAACAATATCTATCTCTCATATTTATCTACATTTTGGCCTTTTGGTCAAACTCTGTGTGGAGTCTTGTTGTCATGGCAGTTCTTCTGTTAGAGATTGACACTTCCTTTGGGGTTCGCATCTTTCTTGACCAATCATCCGCGACCACCTCTATGCGGTCGGCACTCTCTTAAAAATATTTAATTCTAAGCACTATTCTAGATCAGTTTAGATTTTGGAGAAGATGCACTTCTTAACTAAAGTGGAGAATTTTTTAAAATTGAATAATCACAATTTTTCATAAACTAATTTTTTATATATAAATTGAATAATTACAGGATTTTTCATACTTAACAAAAAGTTACTCGATTTTTATTGAACTAGATTTTCGAATCATATCGACTCCCAGTCCAAAATCATATATCGAACTAGATTTAATCCCAATCCAACACCATATGGTAACTTTTTTTTCAGCACACAGGTGCAACTCTGCAAAAATCCACCCAATTTCATGTGTCTATAGTTCAACTTACGCATTACATACGAGAGAAGAACCAATCAATAAATTTTGTTATTATTACGTGCTTTTTACGCATGTCCGCTTCTCTTCTGAATGAATATATCAGGAGAAGCATGGTATATCATCTATGTAAACTCCTATCAAGCATGTAATAATGAAATCAGAAGTAAATTAAGCAGCTGAGCAGCACAATAATGGACACTCCATGAAAATTAAAAGCCAGACTGAAAATCCCAAGTTTATCTAAACTGAAGTCTTTATTTACGATTCCGTGTGCAGTTAGCTTCTATTACACTGCACAACCATCCATTGGGTTCGATGAACATACATATAATATGATATAGTGGATTTATCAGACACCAATTGGAGAGACTAATACTATTGAAGAGATTATATTGCATCAGGTGTGGCAGCTGCAAGTACCGCACTGGCAGTTGGGGCCGCACTTGCAGTCGTTCTCCAGAGATACATCTCCACCATGCCTGTTTACACCAAACCCAAATACATTAAATTATGATATCATCCTCAAATCATGGAAACTAAACTTATAACAACTACAGATAACGCTGTACCCCATCTCATAGATGGTCTCCACAGTACCGTCCATCTGGAAGCCCTGCTTCTTGCTGTGGAACAGAACAATCCAAACATGGAATGAGCTTAGTTCTAGTTAGACTCGAACTCGTGACGAGCATCATGAAGTTTGAAAAGAAAAAGAAGAGAATTGAGAGAAATTTAGAAAAAAATAAAAATAAAAAAGAGTAGACAACATACGTGCACTGGCTCTTATCAGCACAGTCACAGTTTGCGCAGTCGCTCGACATATTCGCAAGGAAAATGATAAAGAAAGAAACAACAACAAATTACTTCACTTCTAATTTCTCAGATGCCGCCTCTGCTTGAGTTTGGCTCGCCCACCCATATATATAGGGTATGCCAACGCCGGGAAAATGTGCCGGTGACTTCGCCGTGACGGGAAATATGGAATCTCGGCCACCGGAAGCGTGTCGCGAACCCTTCCTCGAAAGTGGCGATGTCAGGCAGCATCTTCCGAACTCAATAAAGTCGAGCAAGCACAACCACAGGCTTGACTTGGAAGTTGGATCTATTGGGTAATGAGAGTAATCTGACATCATTGAGGTGGGTCCCACCTTTGATTTTAATGGCGCAATTCTCTGTCCTATACGAATCTAACATTATTTCGCGGGTGCTTACCATAACTTTTGATTTTTCGGGTACATCTAGCTCTCTGTACCTGAGAATCCCACAATCTGCCACATCTCTCAAGATTTTCCAAGTTCCAACCGACCCTGATAGGATAAGTTATGAGGTTTTGTAAAATAATAATAATGGCTTCAGTTTTTTATAATGTTTTATAACAATAAAGAACGATCCTAATTTATTTATTTTTGAAAAATATGATGATTTGTAAATTTAATGAATTATTATTATTATCATTTTTTTTTTATGTTATTTTGAAACACATTATGTAATAACAAGGATGGATATTGGTTTTCTTTTAAATATTAATAGTATAGTAATAAAATTTTACTTTAGTTTTGGATTAAAATTTAATAATAATTGAAAATTTTATTTTATTTTTAATTAAAATATTTATTTTTAATTTTATTTTTAATAAATAATTCACAAATTATTATAATTATAATAACCTCTAAGTTATTAATCAAACTAATACTTTTCATCGAAAAAACCTAAGTAGAATACCATTGCACTCAATACTTTTAATTAGTTTGCAATAACCAATATATACTTAGCCCAAGGTTTGTGCCTACTACAATCAAATACAAATCCAAAAAATTGAAAAATGTTGTTTTTCCTATATGCTATTCGTTAAAATTATGAAAATCTTCTCATCCCCGCAACACATAGAAGCTACTTTGCCAAATCAATGTGCATTACTTTACAAATGAGCATTTCATTTGATGGCACTTTCTATGTCAAGCTGATTTACCTTTTTGAAATGGTGGTACACATTTAAATGTGTATGATGATTTATGGAGTTTTACATTTTAAAAGATAGTTAAAATTTAAAGGTATGTAAAGATCAAGTTTGATTTATAAATTTTTGTGGATATTTCATTGGAATAGTTTGTCACAACTGAAATTTATTTATGAAGGTTAAATTTCATTCAATTCCATAATCTTTAGCTATTGTTTTTTTGGCTTATGTATGAAATAGATAAAATGCAGAAAATAAAGAACAATAAAATACAATCACACAACATCCACAAAATAACACAAAGATTTATTATGGGACACCCTTACGAGAGAAAACCCAATTAGAAGGTGAGACTACTCCGCTCTCTTTTCTCTGGTATGGAAATACTATAGAGTTACTTGACACCTACAGCCTATTAGGATACTACAAACAATTAACTCCCTCTGTTATTCTCTTTAATTTTTCCACTCCTATTTCTTCTGCTTTGGTATGGAACAAAATAGAATGATATAGAATGGAACCCCTTCTCCTCCTAGCGACCCAATATTTAACATAGCCCGATAACCATATAGGGGTAGGGTTTTGACTTACTCTACCCTCAATTGTGATATGGTTTTGGACCTTCTAGAATGTTCTTAGAAAATCCACTACCTGGCTAGCCCCACATCTTTAAGTAATGGAGGTTGATGTGTCATCCACTCGCACCATGGTGATCAATACGGTAGGTCAACTTGCGAGAGGCATAACTTTCACATACAAACTCCTATTAAGGTGATTCTTGTATCGTTGGAAAGTTATCGGTGTGTAGAATATAGATGATGACTACGTAGTAAGGTTTGGACCTTAAACAATGTCATTTGATACCTCAAAATGGATTTGAAAGATTTTACATGGTTTTTTGGACATAAATTTCCAAATTTGAACAAGTCGCTAAAATGACTCTACAAGTTTATTCCTCCATTTTTTTCACCCATAAAACATCGATCTAGATGAAAAATATTATAATGGTCTAATCTAGATGAAAGTTTATAAAGTTTATTCATAAAGGTTGTGAGAGCAATAAATGCCAAAGTTTTTTTTTTGACAAATCTTCCCAATGATTAGATGTGGATAAATCTTTTTTGAGGAGATTTTATCACTGGCCTTGAAACATGTTCATTGTATGGATTTCATTGCTCTATTTTTTCCACCTTTACTCTCCTCAAAACTTTTCCATTGCATGGACATTATTGCCCTATTTCTACCAACTTTTCCTTTGTTGGTTGCCATTCCAGAACAATGTTAAGTTTAGCTTCCCCACTTCCACTAGAAGATTCTAGTTGATTCACAAATTCAATATGCAACATATAGCCTCAATGCTCACTGCTTTGATATATGTTATGTGACACTGATATAGCCTCTATACTCACTACTTTGATCTTTGTTTTGTCCCAAGTTTGTCTATGATGGGATTCTCGCTTGGATTCTTACTTTCAATGCTTGGTGGGTTTGTTATTTTTCATCAACATTAGAACTTGGTGGGTTAGTTGTTTTTCATCAACATTGGTTCTAATATTTCTTTGATTAGAATCATCTCTTGGACAACCATTTGAAACAGAACAATTGTTTAACTTCATATGTTATATATGCTTTAGTGTCTTTCAAAATTGATTCCAAAAACTTTCTTGGTTCTAAGTTTCCTATTTATTTTAAGGGTATATTCATACATGTTCCAACTACATGTGTCATTCATCTTAACAAAACTCTTTTGTATCCACAAGTTTTGCATTCTTTTTCCCTTTTACCTTTCATCCACAATTTGACAATTTCAAGACACCTTCAATAACAATATTCCCTGTGCTATGTCCTATAGAGACACCTTCAATAAAAATGGTGCTTGTGTTATGCCCAACAAAGACACTCATGTTTACAAAATTAAGTAAATTAATGGGCAACCTCAATATTATTCATGTAAGAAGAACTCATAAGAAGAATTGATGCAAATGCATCTTAATAGATTGAAGATTGTTGGCATTTGGAATGAAAGGGTGGTGCTAGGGCGCATGCAAGTTAGTCCCCAATTTCCACTGACCATGACTTATGATAGAGTGAACCAAACCCCCCACCCACTCCATTGATTCTTAATTGGGCTTTGTCTATTTTCTACAAAGTTAAGATGGATCAGTGTTAGTTTACAAATTCGTTACAGTAAGAGAAAATCTAAGCTAAATATTTACAGTGGTTGTATGGCAGTTCTTGCAAAGCATAGTTTTAGTTGGCCAAGGTGTTTCAGTTACACCATTTCAACATCTAGTCTTCAGAGAGGACAAAGCCATACATACGTATTCTTCACTAGTTCAAGCTCATTCTTACTTATTTTGCAACTCATATCTCTCATAGTTGTATACTTTTTTTTTTCCAGCATGAATAGCTTATATGGTAGCAAAATAAAGTGATATCAAAAGACCTTGCACAAATTGAAGAAGACCTCATTAACCATTTGTTTCTACCATAAATACTATGACATTCTACAAGATTATGAAATACTAAGGATAGATCTACGTTGGACATATTAATGGAGATAAATTGTTTATTTCACTTTTTTTCTTTTCATTTTCAATGTATACATGGAGATATAAATCTAATAGAATAACAACAACATCAATAATCGTAGGATAAGCAAAAGACACCAACAAAGATAGGTACAAAGTTGGTTATTGCAACAACTTCAAGTAACCACAACTTCAATCTCGAAGATGTATTTTTCTCTCACTTTGTGATCACCTTTAATTATTAGTCCCTGCCTCATGCAAGGGACTCTAACAACTGCTTCATGGTCAACGATTGATGACCATGTATTAGTGGGTGAAATTTACTACATTAAGCGGTGCATTTTGGTAAATTTTGATGTTACTCTGCCGTTACTTTTGTATGTTTTCACAAATTTATTATTATCTTGATTTATTTTTTAAAATAACTTTTTTTTAAAATAAATTTAGTTTTGTATTTATTAAATATTACACATTGAATTTTTGATTGGTTGTTAGCTCCCTGATGTGAGGTAATTGGCATGGTGTATGCTATTTTTTTTTTTACAGAATTGTCAGAAATAAAAAATTATTAAAAAAAATAAAATCATTTTAGTGCTTAGTTTGTATTTCTTTCTATTAGACCCTGCCATAGAGTCTAATAGTGTTGTAGTGTAGTTAAGGTTTACAAAGTTGCATTGCAATCCAAACAACGATCCACTTGGAAGGTTGCATGGATTCATCGCTAGCTACTCTAACGAACGATCCACTTGGAAGGTTGCATGTATTCATCGTTGGTTACTCTAACACCTGCAAAACGGGTGAAGGAGGTTAGCATTTAGATTAGGAAATCCAGAGTGCTTTCCAAAATTAATAGTTTTTCATACCTGTGCGAGACACTGAGTAACCGTTTGTGGATATAGGGGCTATCCTGTTGTACAATTTCCTCTACGAAGACAGTAGGCATCAGTGTGGGTCTTCATCTAGTTCACGAGCTGAGTAAACATTTGCAGATGCAGGGGCTATTGTGTTATACAATTTCCTATGCGGAGACTGTAAGCCTCACTGTGGGTCTTCCTTTGCTCTCATTTCGGGTCTTCATCTACTTCACGAGCTGAGTAAACGTTTGAAAATGCAGGGGCTATTGTGTTATACAATTTCATGTGGGGAGACCATAAGCCTCACTGTGGGTCTTCCTTTGCTTCCGTTCTCGATTTAGAATCTAACCCCCATGAGGAAAATTCTATTAGGCATGCCATGGGGTCTGCCATGGTTGTGTTAGTAGGGTAACTCCGAGGTATTTATTCCCTTCAATTTATGATTCTTCAAAAACATATTCAAACTTGCAAGTAATTTTTTCACTTTTCTAATGAAATTTGAGATGTGAAATGAGATGTTTGACAAACCTAGAGCATATAGACTTCCATGGTTGTAGCTAGTTATAATAATCTTTGCCTAATTCCTCTTGCTTTATTAATATAACAATGGTATACTTGTTACATATTGTTTCTTCTGCCAACGTTTAATCTAGGAGCTCCCTTCTAATATGACAGTACCCAATGAGACTTGATTTGAGAGCTCCCTTCCTCTACCCTCATAGTACCCAACGAGAAACCATATCTAGTAGGCTCAAAACATAAAGGATCAGATGATACAACCATGTAAGTCAAGAGTTTCATGCACGGACAAAGACAAAAAAAACCATGCATTCATTTAACATGTAATCTCACTTTTGAGAACTACTTAGTTTTTTAACTTGTGAAATATTTGAAGGATGAATATAGAAAAAGCTTTGATTTTTTCTCCAATTGAAATAGGTTTCAGATGCCCCATTTTGATAAATTCAAATTCCTAATTTCCAGATTCAAGGACGGAATAGGAAAATATAGTCTATTAACCATTGGAATTATGGAAAATACATTGCATTTTCCAAGAATCTTTGGACCTTCAATTGGAAATTCGGACCTCTGATGAGAAGTGTAACATGTTGTAGTGAATGATGTTGGAATATTAATTGTTGTCATTGATGTCAACCCTAGTCATGGGTTTTGGACCGCAAGATTGATAAAGGTATTTGGACATGAAGGAAAATGCACATGCATATACAACACCCATGAATGGATAGTATATATCATGTTGTTTCCGGTGGTATGTGG